>WFAB01002977.1:2500-23171 GCA_018977245.1 Lethenteron camtschaticum | reverse complement strand
AATAATTAAAACATTTAAATTAAAAATTAACTCACAGCGGCCTAAAGCCTACAGCTCGGCCTAAAGCCTAGAACTAGGCCTCAATCTCTCCCTTCGTATCGTCCGATTAGGTGTAGCAACATCGCCCCCTACTGCAAACACTTGGCAGGACCCTACAAAAACCTTTAGACTCAGTGGGGCTTTCCTGGCTAAACAAGTGTAATAATACATTATGTTTATATTCTTTGGTTATTCGTTCCTACCAGCCTACCCCACAGGGACCTGTTTTCGGTAAAGTCACGTAGGTAAAAAATAAATAATAAATGGCGCACGTAACTTTGAGATCCTTCAACAAACTCTGTCTACTCGACAGACCTGTTCTCCACCTGAGGACGGCTGCTTGCGTTGTTTATTTCTAGATTTGGTCTCGGGTAGGGTACGGGTATCGGGTACCCGGTTGCGACCTCTTCCCCAGAGACACGTACATGGATCTGCAGGCCACTCTCGCCGCGGCTAACGCGAGAGAGTGTCCGTGGACTCGACTGTGAGAAAACGGACTGACCCAGAATGGTGGTTGTGGAAGGATGGCAATGAGAAAACCACCGCTCTCTCCAATAACAAAGCAAGCTCTTCTGAGGACCTTGGGGGAGGGTGGGGGAAGTAATTGATGCCCATCGGTATGGAAAGGGTTAAAGGAATCTTGGGGGGTGGCTCCACTAATCCACTGGCAGGACAGGTCGTCTACAAATGGAGAAAGCTCCAGACCACAGCAAAGTCTCTCCCAAGAACGGGCTGGAAATCCGTCATGGAAGTCGCAAAGAGCCCCCAGAGCAGAGGTCGCAAACGGGTTTTGATTCCTTACCCGTACCCGGCCGCACCAGGGTCACAAACGGCTACCCGTACCCGCCGGGTACGGGTAGCCGTATCCTACCCGTACTCTACCCGAAATGAGTGACAAACGGTTACTCACCAGTGACTCACGGCCTACCCGTACCCGGTCGCACCAGGGTCGCAAATGGGTACCCGTACCCGGCCGTACCCGTACCCTACTCGTACCCGGCCGGGTACGGGTAGGGTATTGGGTACCTGATTGCGACCTCTGGGATGAAGCCATGTTGCAGGCGCGGGTGGGTTGATTCTAGGAACTTGAATTGTGAGAAGAGACAAGACGTTGGGAAATGAGTGACAAACGGTGACTCACCAGTGACTCACGGCCTACCCGTACCCGTACCCGGCCGCACCAGGGTCGCAAACGGGTAACCGTACCCGTACCTGTACGGGTAGCCGGGTATCAAGTAGGGTACGGGTATCGGGTACCCGGTTGCGACTTCTGCTTTAGATTCAGTAACTGGTGCTACCAGCTCGAACAGCAATGACTGCCACTAAGCGGTTTCCCGTAGCCGTTTGGGTCGGTCTCTCTCTCGCATCGGATTTGAGGAATCTTGGCCCACTCCTCATTGCAATAACTCCGTCGCCTTGCATGGGGCGGCTCGCTTCACGTCCTGTCCCGCACAACATTTCCACGGGGAGGGGGGTGGGGGGGTTTAGGTTCCCGACCTAGACCGAAGGCTCATTGTAAAACGCGGAATTTCTACCTCTGCGGCCATTCTGTTTCTTAGATCCGCTTTGTTATCAAGTTTCATTGATTAGGTGTATAGCCTAAAGAGCCATTCGGCTCTTGAATCGGGTGCAACCGCAACAAACAAAAAAAACATGAACAAGAACACATCTTAAAGTGAATATGTGACTAAGTGCAAACATGGGACAGTCACAGCCAGATTAGCTGCATCAAGTGAGGCAATGATTCAAGATGTAATCCCTTAAAAAGCGAGTTGAGGGGGAGGAGAGGGGGGGGGCTCATCAGAATGTGGTAGCCAATGAACTCGCTTTTTTAAGGGATTACATCTTGAATCATTGCCTCACTTGATGCAGCTTAATCTGGCTGTGACTGTCCCACCTGATGACGGAGACTTGTGTTGCCTCCGAAACGTCGTGATCTTTATTTTATTTTATTATTTTTTTATTAATTTTGATGTTTTACCTACGTGACTTTACCGAAAACACCTAAGAATAAGTGCAAACAGAAAATCCAAGAAGACACAGCAAAATATTGCATAAAAAGCACCGTACACCAACGCTGTGTGCAAAAATCCCAGTGGGATGCAAGTCGGGTAGGGTACGGGTAGGGAACGGCTACCCGTACCCGGCCAGGTACGGGTACCCGTTTGCGACCCTGGTGCGGCCGGGTACGGGTAGGCCGTGAGTCACTGGTGAGTCACCGTTAGTCACTCATTTTGGGTAGGGTACGGGTAGGGAACGGGTACCCGATACCCGTACCCTACCCGATACCCGGCTACCCGTACCCGACCAGGTACGGGTACCCGTTTGCAACCCTGGTGCGGCCGGGTACGGGTACGGGTAGGCCGTGAGTCACTGGTGAGTCACCGTTTGTCACTCATTTCCCAACGTCTTGTCTCTTCTCACAATTCAAGTTCCTAGAATCAACCCACCCGCGCCTGCAACGTGGCTTCATCCCAGAGGTCGCAACCGGGTACCCGATACCCGTACCCTACCCGATACCCGGCTACCCGTACCCGGTCAGGTACGGGTACACGTTTGCGACCCTGGTGCGGCCGGGTACGGGTAAGGAATCAAACCCCGTTTGCGACCTCTGAACTAAAGGTTACTCGATCTATAGAGGCGCGAGGTGGGAGGGGAGGGGAAGGGGCGTTGTGCATCACGTGGGCAGAAGCCTCCTCTGATCGGCGAGGGCGGGAATGAGATAAGGAGAAAGATAGGGAGGGAGGGAGGGGGAGCGATAAGGGATGGGCACGTGGCTCTGTGTTTATTCGTGTGTTTCTGTGTGTGTGTCTGGATCTGTGCGTGTGTCCGTGTATCTGACCGGCGGTGTAGTAGTTAGCACTCTGATAACAACCTGGTCACCCGAGTTCGATTCCTGATCGCGGCCAACACCAGTGACCAATTAGGTAAACCGGTCCTGGGCCTTCCCTAGGTTGACTCAGCCAAAAATGAGTACCTGGTGCGGTGTGTAAAGATCGCCACTGGGGGAGACAAGGCGGTCGGGCGTGGTGCTGGCCACCCACCCACCTCGTGTGCCGTGTTGGCCTTCATAGGTGCTCGCTAACAGCACTTGCCCCAATAGCAGAGGTCGCAACCGGGTACCCGATACCCGTACCCTACCCGATACCCGGCAGCCGTTTGCGACCCTGGTGCGGCCGGGTACGGGTAGACCGTGAGTCACTGGTGAGTCACCGTTTGTCACTCATTTCCAAACGTCTTGTCTCTTCTCACAATTCACGTTCCTAGAATCAACCCACCCGCGCCTGCAACATGGCTTCATCCAAGAGGTCGCAATCGGGTACCCGATACCCGTACCCTACCCGTACCCGGCCGGGTACGGGTACCGATACCCGTACCCTACCCGTACCCGGCCGGGTACGGGTAGCCGGGTATCGGGTAGGGTATGGGTACCCGTTTGCGACCCTGGTGCGGCCGGGTACGGGTACGGGTAAAGGATAAAAACCCGTTTGCGACCTCTGCCACTAAACCACGCGAAAAATATAGAACAAAGCTTGTGCCAGAGGCCCCAGAAGGACAGGTGTCTATGACGTCTGTCCAAACCCCAATTGGTGGAACCAGAAGATTGAATCCTTGTGTTCGGGGGTTCCTCCAGAAACAATAAAAAGCCACGTTCTTAGGTTGTTTCGGTAAAGTCACCAGGTAGGTAAAAAATTTAAATTAATAAAATTTAAATAAAAATCACGACGTTTCGGAGGCAACACAAGCTTCCGTCTTCAGGTGGAACCGTCACAGCCACGACAGCTGTATCAAGTGAGCTGTATCAAGTAAGCTGTATCAAGTAAGCTGTATCAAGTGAGCTGTATCAAGTGAGCTGTATCAAGTAAGCTGTATCAAGTAAGCCGTATCAAGTACATGAGAGATTACAAGAGCTACCACTCCGTATATATATGGTCTTTTGTTATGCAGTCTATTCTTAGTCTTAAGCCTCACCTTACCATATTAATAAAAAGTGTGCCGTACTTGGCCCTTCCCCCCTCTCCAACCATTATATATACGGAGTGGTAGCTCTTGTAATCTCTCATTTACTTGATACAGCCGTCGTGGCTGTGACGGTTCCACCTGAAGACGGAAGCTTGTGTTGCCTCCGAAACGTCGTGATTTTTTATTTTTTATTAATTTTAATTTTTTACCTACGTGACTTTACCGATAAAACCTAAGAATATGAATCCTTGCAGTCACGAAAGATTCAAATCTAGAATAAAAAGCCACTGTGGGTAGCCACTTGGAATGTTCAAACGCTCGCTGCGGAGGAGAGAGGCTGCCACTCTACTGCCGGGAGCTGGACTGGTACCGCCTGGATTCAAGAGATCCAGTGGACTGGCTCTGGCTCCTGCCACCATGAGGGGTGGACAGTCCTCTACTTGGGGCAGGAGACTGCCAAACAACAGGGTGTGGCTCTTCTTCTGAACAAAATAATGAAGGGGGCGTGGGAGCGTGGCGGTGAGGTGTGGGAAGCTGTAAGCCTCAGGCTACTTTGGGCTCGCCTTCCCATCAACTGGAGGTGAAGAGTGGTGGTTGTTGTTACTTATGCCCCCACCGAAAGCGAACATCAGTGGAGGGATGCAGGCAAAGCCGATGAGTCTGATGCCTTCTATGACCTCCTGTCACAGGTGCTGGCTGAAGTGGCCACTCGGGATAGAGTCATCTTGTTGGGTGATTTTAATGCCCGAGTTGGTCATGATGCTGGCACCTGGTCTGGAGTGATTGGAAGGCATGGGCCAGATCAGCTCAATAACAACGGTAGGAGGCTGCTAGACTTTTGTGCAGCCCATGGGCTTGTAATTACCAACACGATGTTCTGGCATCAGCACATCCACACAACATCATGAATGCACTCCGGGTCCAAGCAAGAACATCTGCTGGACTATCTAGTGATGGAACAGCAGCTACAAGCCCATGTTCTTGACACCAGGACCTACTGTGAAGTTCATCTGCCCACTGACCATCGGCTTGTCATCTGGAAGATGTGCCTACCATATAGATTCCAAGAACACAGGATGAGATGTTACTATCCTTTGTGCAAGCACTTCCAATAGTTCATGAACAGTGAGCCTGGTGAAATTTGGGGAGCGTTTCGTCAGTAGTGTACCTTTGGTTCCCAGGGTGTTTCGGCCTTTCACACGATACACCCTCCCCAAAGGCGGCCAGCGACAGGGTGATCAATCCTACGCTTGCGTCCCATTCCCAATTAGTCGTAGGAGTTGCCTTTTGATTTAAAGCTTTCGTGACTGCAGGGATTCATCTTCTTGGTTCTTTCGGTAAAGTCACGTAGAAGGGAAGTAATAAAATAATAAAAATAAAACATAAAATAATTCTCACGACGTAGCCGAAACGTCGTGAGAATTATTTTATTTTATTATGTTTTATTGTTTTATTACTTCCCTTCTACGTGACTTTACCGAAAGAACCAAGAAAAAGGAGTTGCCTTGTTGTTGATAGCCAACATCTCACTCCGCTGGTGGGTGTACATCCAGGACCCCGTTCAAACCCACAGTGGCCTGGTCTCAGCTAGCCGAGGAAAGTTGCAAGCGAAAATGTCATCATCGCTTGCAGCTGAGATTGGCATCGTACCCCCAACTCCTCTTGATGCCGAGGAGAAAATGGAGGGTTTAGGACCGTGGCTCATGCAGCTTGCAATGGCTGCATTGGGTACACGGTCCAGACCTCGCCAGAGGCCCTGGCTGACAGAGGAGGTGTTCCGGCTGGCTGAGAAAAAGCGACAGGCCCAATCTCATCGGCTACAGCATCGGTCGGGAACCTATGGCTCGCGAGCCATATATGGCTCTTCCAGTGACGGCATATGGCTCCCAGACAATTTTGAGTTGAAAAAAAAAATCCGTTTGGAACTGATTTTAAAATACTTGTGATATTGCTGAATAATACCGTGTCATTTTAAAGTAAACAGAAATTAGTTTTGAAGATACATTTCACGGGTCACGCCTGCACGAAGCTAAACCTCACCACGTACGAACCAGACTACAAGGCCATCAGCAAAACCATGCAGCACCAGAAGTCGCATTAAAAGTAAGACATATTTAGTTTATTATACGTTAAAAATACTATATGGCTCTCAATGAAAAATATTTAGAAATATTTGGCTTTTTATGGCTCTCCCAGTCAAAAGGTCCCCGACCGCTGGGCTACAGCATCCCACGTGAGAGAATGAGGAGGAACATCTACACTATGGGGACCTCATTTGCCAGTAAAAAAAATATGATAATTGGTTCTTTACCCTTCTATCTGGCAACAAAACTGACACCTTTTTACAAGGAGTCATGTTTGCATAGACCGCAATACCTGCAGTCATAATACAAACAAAAGAACATAACTCTGATAATGTGCACTGTCCCTGAAGTTGATTGGTCCACACCCGAGACAGCTTTCCTTCGAGCCTAGTCTCATATGGGTTGGACCAGATGACGCCAAAAGGCGCACAGTGCACATTATCAGAGTTATGTTCTTTTGTTTGTATTATGACTGCAGGTATTGCGGTCTATGCAAACATGACTCCTTGTAAAAAGGTGTCAGTTTTGTTGCCAGATAGAAGGGTAAAGAACCAATTATCAGAATGAGGAGGCTTAACGCAGCCTTCGCTCGGAGGTTCAGAGAGCCGTGTGGTGCTGCGTGTGTAACAGCACTTGCCCCTACAGACCTGCTAGAGGCTACGGGGGGGATCTTTGTCTTTGCCTGTGTGCGAGTCTGTGTGTGTGTGTGTGTCTGTGTGTGCCTGTGTGTGTGTGTGTCTGTGTGTGTGTGTCAGTGTATGTGTCTGTGTGTGTGTGTCTGTGTGTGTGTGTGTCTGTGTGTGTGTCTATCTGTGTGTGTCTGTGTGTGTGTGTGTATGTGTGTGCCTGTGTGTGTGTGCCTGTGTATGTGTGCCTGCGTGTGTGCCTGTGTGTGTGTCTGTGTGTGTGTCTGTGTGTGTGTCTATATGTGTGTGTCTGTGTGTGTGTCTGTGTGTCTGTGTGTGTGTCTGTGTGTGTGTCTGTGTGTGTGTCTGTGTGTGTGTCTATCTGTGTGTGTGGACGCGTCTATTTGTTGGTTTATTTAATTATTTGCTAGAAACGAGATGTCGCAAAAATGCGTTGAACGCAAACAAACACCGTGACCCCCCACCGCTTCGTAGAGAACGCGCACTCACCGTGACTGTGTGGGTGGTGAGGGGGTGAGTGAGGGGGTGAGTGAGTGGGTGAGTGAGGGGGTGAGTGAGGGGGTGAGTGAGTGAGTGAGGGGGTCGGTAAGTGGGTGAGTGAGGGGGTGAGTGAGGGGGTGGTGAGAGGGTGAGTGAGTGAGAGGGTGAGTGAGTGGGTGGTGAGGGGGTGAGTGAGGGGGTGGTGAGAGGGTGAGTGAGTGAGAGGGTGAGTGAGTGGGTGGTGAGGGGTGAGTGAGGGGGTGGTGAGAGGGTGAGTGAGTGAGAGGGTGAGTGAGTGGGTGAGGGTGTGAGTGAGGGGGTGAGTGAGTGAGTGAGGGGGTCGGTGAGTGGGTGAGTGAGGGGGTGAGTGGTGAGTGAGGGGGTGAGTGAGTGGGTGAGAGAGGGTGTGAGTGAGGGGGTGAGTGAAGGGGTGAGTGAGTGAGAGGGTGAGTGAGTGGGTGAGGGTGTGAGTGAGGGGGTGAGTGGTTTAGGGGGTGAGTGAGGGGTGAGTGGTGAGTGAGGGGGTGAGTGAGTTGGTAAGGTAGGGAGTGGTGAGTGAGTGGTGAGTGAGGGGGTGAGTGAGGGGGTGAGTGGTTTAGGAGGTGAGTGGTGAGTGAGGGGGTGAGTGAGTTGGTAAGGGAGTGAGTGGTTTAGGGGGTGAGTGGTGAGAGGGTGAAGGGGTGAGTGAGTGAGTGAGGGGGTGAGTGAGTGGGTGAGTGAGTGGGTGGAGGGGTGAGTGGTTTAGGTGGTGAGTGGTGAGAGGGTGAAGGGGTGAGTGAGTGGGTGGGTGAGGGAGTGAGTGGTTTAGGGGGTGATTGAGGGGGTGAGTGGTGAGTGAGGGGGTGAGTGAGTGGGTGGGTGAGGGAGGGAGTGAGTGATTTAAGGGGTGAGTGGTGAGTGAGGGGGTGAGTGAGTGGGTGAGTGAGTGGGTGAAGGAGTGAGTGGTTTAGGGGGTGAGTGGTGAGAGGGTGAAGGGGTGAGTGAGTGGGTGAGTGAAGCGATGAGTGAGGGGGTGGAGGAGTGAGTGGTTTAGGGGGTGAGTGGTGAGAGGGCGTCATCTGGTCCAACACCATGTGAGACTAGGCTCTAAGAAAAGCTGTCTCGGGTGTGGACCAATCAACTTCAAGGACAGTGCATATCATTATCATCATCAGAGTTGTTTCTTTTTGTTTGCATTTCGACTGCTTGTGTTGTGGTTATTGCAAACATGATGCCTTGTATAAAGGTGTCAGTTTTTGTACCAGTTGAAAGGGTAAAAACCTATTACTACGCTTTCAGTCTGTCAATTCCGGTTCAGCGATTCTGCACTTGCTCTATCACTATAGTACTATACCGCCTTCAACTTTTGTGAACGACTGAGTGTTTAAGGTTAGCGATTTGGCTGTATAGCAAAATAAAAAAATGTAATTACTTTACTTTGCAAGATACAAATTTGTGTTTTAATATTTGTGTTTTTTAAATCCTTTATATTAAGTTCGCTTGCTTGCTTGCTTAGGACCGTGCAAATCTTTCGGTCGTTTTTAACCCACTTCCCGTGATCCAATGGAGCTGACATTTTGCACACAGACTCGTTGTGCGTGACAATTAATGTTCCAAAATGTTACACTTTTTAGGGAAAAAAATATATTCAATTACCAATTGCTTAATGGTGGCAGACAATCATCTGACCCATAGGTGGCAGCCATCTCAAGCCAGAGGACGAGAGGACTCTAGCCGCCACGCATATAAAGGATTTAGAGTGAAAAACTTTGTTTTTACGGGTTATACTTATTAAATCCTTTATATTAAGTTCACTTGCTTGCTTGCTTACGACCGTGCAAATCTTTCGGTCGTTTTTTAACCCACTTCCCGTGATCCAATCGAGCTGACATTTTGCCACACAGACTCGTTGTGCGTGACAATTAATGTTCGTGAAAAAAAAATCCAAATTTTTTAGGAAAAAAATAATTTCATATTTAATTTAAAATACCAATGTGATAAAAATGAAACTCTTACTCAAGAAAAACAGAAATGAATAATAAAATAAAACCGATGCCACGCATATAAAGGATGTATAGTGAAAAACGTTGTTTTTACGGGTTAATTTTTTTTGGGCCCCTTCATAACGAATGCTACAGGCCTCGCAAGAGATTCATCTGGCACTGGCGCTAACCACTACACCACTGCTCCACACACACACAGATAAAGACAAAGACACACAGATACACATACACACAGACATACACACACACACAGAGACACATATACACACACACAGAGACACATACACACACAGACATACACAGAGAAACAAAGACACACAAGCATACATACACACACACAGAGACACATATACACACACACAGACATACACACGCAGAGACACATACACACACAGACATACACAGAGACACATACACACACAGCCATACACATACACAGAGACACAGACATACACAGACATACACACACAGAGACACATACACACACAGAGACACATACACACACAGAGACACATACACACACAGACATACACACACAGATAAAGACAAAGACACACAGATACACATACACACAGACAGACACACACAGAGACACATACACACACAGACATACACACACACAGAAACACAGACACACACAGACATACACACACAGAGACACAGACATACACACACAGAGACACAAAGACACACAGACATACACACACACACACAGACACATATACAGAGACACAGACATACACACACACAGATAAAGACAAATACATTCTGATACACATACACACACAGACGCACACAGACATACACACACACAGAGATGCACATACACACACAGAGACATACAGAGACACATACACACAGACATACATACACACAGAGACACATACATACACACAGACATACACACACACAGAGACACAGACACACACAGACTCATAAACACACACAGACATACATACATACACAGACACATACACACACACACATATACACACAGAGACACATACACACACATACAGACACACACAGACACACACAGATACACACAGACATACACACACAGACATACACACACAGACACATACACACACAGAGACACAGACACACACACAGACATACACACACAGATGCACACACACAGAGACACACACACAGACACACACACAGTCTGAACGCCTCCTCTGTTAGCCAGGGTCTCTGTGGAGGTTTGTATCTAAAGCAGCCATTGCAGCTGTATGAGCCACAGTCCTATACCTCGTCCATTCTCCCTCAGCATCAAGAGGAGTGGGGGACGGAGCGATGGGTCATGGGGGGGGTGGTGGGTGGTGGTCAGAGCGGGGAGTGGTGACGCCGTGGCAATGTCACGAGACGAAATGATTAACCAAGAACAACAAACACGGAGCGGGGAGGCGGGGGGGGGGCCCCTTCGTGGTCAATAACCACAGAAGGTGTACGCGTGTGTGTGTCTGTATGTGTGTGTGTCTGTGTGTGTGTGTGTCTGTGTGTGTGTGTGTCTGTGTGTGTGTCTGTGTGTGTGTGTATCTGTGTGTATCTGTGTGTGTGTCTGTGTATGTGTCTGTGTGTGTGTATCTGTGTGTGTGTCTGTGTGTGTGTGTATCTGTGTGTATCTGTGTGTGTGTGTGTCTGTGTGTGTGTGCATCTGTGTGTGTGTGTCTGTGTGTGTGTCTGTGTGTCTGTGTGTGTCTGTGTGTGTCTGTGTGTTTGTCTGTGTGTCTGTGTGTGTCTGGGTGTTTGTCTGTGTGTGTGTGTGTGTCTGTGTGTGTGTCTGTCTGTGTGCGTGTCTGTATGTGTGTCTGTGTGTGTATCTCTGTGCGTGTGTGTCTGTGTGTGCGTGTGTCTGTGTGTGTGTGTGTCTGTGTGTGCGTGTGTGTCTGTGTGTGCGTGTGTGTGTGTCTGTGTGTATGTGTCTGTGTGTGTATCTGTGTGTGTGTGTCTGTGTGTGTCTGTGATGGTGTCTGTATGTGTGTTTGTGTGTGTATCTGTGTGTGTGTGTATCTGTGTGTGTGTATCTGTGTGTGTGTGCGTCTGTGTGTGTGCGTCTGTGTGTGTGTCCGTCTGTGATGGTGTCGGTGTGTCTGTGTGTGTGTGTGTGTCTGTCTGTGATGGTGTCTGTCTGTGCGTCTGTCTGTGATGGTGTCTGTCGGTGTGTCTGTATCTGTGTGTGTCTGTCTGTGTGCGGCCAAACGGAGACCCTGAACTTGTGTGAGGGGTTGGTAACCCTCCACCTTCAACTAAAGCACGTGGAAAATATAGAACGATGCTTGTGCTGGAAGCCCCGGGGGGACAGGCGTCTATAACTTCTCCTGGCCAAACCCCATTTGGCGGAGCTAGGAGACTGAATCTTCACCCTCGGGGTTCCTCCAAAAACAATAAAAAAGGAATTGCGTGTGGCCACGTGGAATGTTCGAACGCTCACTGCGGAGGAGAGGCTGCCACTCCTCTGTCGGGAGCTGGACCGGTACCGCCTGGATCTCTGTGGCATTCAGGAGGTCCGGTGTACTGGTCATTGTGTGTGTGTGCTCAGAGGAGAGGCTGCCACTCCTCTGTCGGGAGCTGGACCGGTACCGCCTGGATCTCTGTGGCATTCAGGAGGTCTGGTGTACTGGTCATTGTGTGTGTGTGCTCAGAGGAGAGGCTGCCACTCCTCTGTCGGGAGCTGGACGGGTACCGCCTGGATCTTTCTGGCATTCAGGAGGTCCGGTGTACTGGTCATTGTGTGTGTGTGCTCAGAGGAGGCTGCCACTCCTCTGTCGGGAGCTGGACCGGTACCGCCTGGATCTCTGTGGCATTCAAGAGGTCCGGTGTACTGGTCATTGTGTGTGTGTGCTCAGAGGAGAGGCTGCCACTCCTCTGTCGGGAGCTGGACCGGTACCGCCTGGATCTCTGCGGCATTCAGGAGGTCCGGTGTACTGGTCATTGTGTGTGTGTGCTCAGAGGAGAGGCTGCCACTCCTCTGTCGGGAGCTGGACCGGTACCGCCTGGATCTCTGTGGCATTCAGGAGGTCCGGTGTACTGGTCATTGTGTGTGTGTGCTCAGAGGAGAGGCTGCCACTCCTCTGTCGGGAGCTGGACCGGTACCGCCTGGATCTCTGTGGCATTCAGGAGGTCCGGTGTACTGGTCATTGTGTGTGTGTGTGCTCAGAGGAGAGGCTGCCACTCCTCTGTCGGGAGCTGGACCGGTACCGCCTGGATCTCTGCGGCATTCAGGAGGTCCGGTGTACTGGTCATTGTGTGTGTGTGCTCAGAGGAGAGGCTGCCACTCCTCTGTCGGGAGCTGGACCGGTACCGCCTGGATCTCTGTGGCATTCAGGAGGTCCGGTGTACTGGTCATTGTGTGTGTGTGTGCTCAGAGGAGAGGCTGCCACTCCTCTGTCGGGAGCTGGACCGGTACCGCCTGGATCTCTGTGGCATTCAGGAGGTCCGGTGTACTGGTCATTGTGTGTGTGTGTGCTCAGAGGAGAGGCTGCCACTCCTCTGTCGGGAGCTGGACCGGTACCGCCTGGATCTCTGCGGTATTCAGGAGGTCCGGTGGACCGGCTCTGGCTCCTGCCACGATGAGGGGTGGACAGTCCTCTAATCGTGGCAGGAGACTGCCAAACAACAGGGAGTGGCTCTTCTTCTGAACAAGAGAATGAAGGGGGCGTGGGAGCGTGGCGGTGAGGTGTGGGAAGCTGTAAGCCCGGGCTACTTTGGGCTCGCCTTCCCATCAACCGGAGGCGAGGAGTGGTGGTCGTGGTTACTTATGCCCTCACCGAAGACCCCAAGAGGTTACATGGGGGGAGCTTTGTCTATGTAAGAGGCTATACGGTGCATCTTTGTCTATGTAAGAGGCTACACGGGCACCTTTGTATTTGTCTTTGCTAGAGGCTACCCAGGGGACCTTTGTATTTGTCTTGGCTAGAGGCTACCCAGGGGACCTTTGTATTTGTCTTGGCTAGAGGCTACCCGGGGGACCTTTGTATTTGCTAGAGGCTACCCGGGGGACCTTTATCTTTGTCTTTGCTAGAGGCTACCCGGGGGACCTTTATCTTTGTCTTGCTAGAGGCTACCCAGGGCACCTTTGCATTTCTCTTTGCTCGAGGCTACCCGGGGGACTTTTATCTTTGCTAGAGGCTACACGGGGCATTTTTGTCTATGTAAGAGGCTACACGGGGCATCTTAGCTTTATCTTTGCTAGAGGCTACCCAGGGGACCTTTGTCTTTGCTAGAGGCTACCCAGGGCACCTTTATCTTTGCTAGAGCCTACCCAGGGCACCTTTATCTTTGTCTCTGTTTGTCCTGCCTGGAGAGAGAGGGGGGGTGGTGGTTGGGGTTGTTTGGGGCGTGGCTACCGATGGGTAAGGTCACGTGACCACCCCCCACCCCCCCCCCCAGGGGCTCCCCGCTATATAAGGAGCGAGGCGGCCTCACCGTGGGAAGCTCACCACGTGGTCCACTCCCGCCGCCATTTTAACCTTGACGGCGGCCATTTTTTTTCTTTCTGCTACTCGCTTTTTCGTTTTAAAAACGACGTTTAAAAAAATCGATTTTTGTATTAATCGTTGACTGGTTATCGATTAGGGACCACTTTGGACGTTTTTTCCTTCAACCTATCAACTGATTATCGATTAGGGACCACTTTGAACGTTTTTTCTTCGCCTATCAACTGATTATCGATCGGAGGGACCACTTTGGACGTTTTTTTCTTCACCTATCAACTGATTATCGATCGGGGGGACCACTTCGGACGTTTTTTTCTTCACCTATCAACTGATTATCGATCGGGGGGCCACTTCGGACGTTTCTTCCTTCAAATTAAAAGTACGAGTTGCACCCGTCGCTCGGTTTTCGCGTATCACACGACACTTTCATTGCACCTTTTCATCTCGCGCGAGGACGTCAAATCCGATCGGTTTTCTTTTTTGTGCTTCTTCTACGCGAGGAAAAACCTAAAATCGATGGCGGATATCCTCCCGATGTATTTTTTCTTCTCGCCGGGTCAATCGAGCGTTCGGCTGAGCGGGGTCCACGGATCTTTCTTTTTTCGTTCGACGCATTCTAATGAATCGAACGGTAGATGTCGAGCTCGTGTCACAGACTCCGTCTGCTCTCGTTTTCGTTCGACAAGCATCGATCCGGCTCCCCCGATTCAACGACGAATCAGCGAACGACAAGCCCCGTGATCGATTTTGGTCCCACGCGTGTCGGTTGTTTTTAAATCCTTTATATTAAGTTCACTTGCTTGCTTGCTTAGGACCGTGCAAATCTTTCGGTCGTTTTTTAACCCTCTCGTCCCTCTGGCTTGAGATGGCTGCCTTACCTATGGGTCAAATGATTGTCTGCCAGCATTAAGCAATTGGTAATTAAATATCTTTTTTTTCCATAAACAGTGTAAAATTTTGGAAAAAAATTTTCACGAACATTAATTGTCTCGCACAACGAGTCTGTGTAGCAAAATGTCAACTCGATTGGATCACGGGAAGTGGGTTAAAAAACGACCGAAAGATTTGCACGGTCGTAAGCAAGCAAGCAAGTGAACTTAATATAAAGGATTTTAAAAAAGATCGATTTCCAATCATCAATTTTTTCTACTTTTTGTCGCTTCTGTTGTTGTTTTTTCGTGCCCCTTTCAAAGTCCCGTCGGAGTTCGCGATGAATCCTCAGGCGACGGGAGACAGCGAAGAGGGAGCCATGTTCCTCTTCACGTCCGAATCGGTGGGCGAAGGACACCCAGGTGGGTACCAGAGGCAAAGCTCCCCCGGGTAGCCTCCAGCAGGGCTATAGGGGCAAGTGCTGTCACACACGCACACACACAGACACAGACAAAAGCTCCCCCGGGTAGTCTTTAGCAGGGCTGTAGGGGCAAGTGCTGTTACACACAGACAAAGGTCAGCCCAGGTAGCCTCCAGCAGGACTGTAGGGGCAAGTGCTGTCACACGCACACACACACAGACACAGGTCCCCCATGTAGCCTCTACAGGGCTGTAAGGGCAAGTGCTGTTAGTAGCGAGTAGCACCACCTACACACACACAGACACAGGTCCCCCAGGTAGCCTCCAGCAGGGCTGTAGGGG
Source organism: Lethenteron camtschaticum (assembly GCA_018977245.1). Classification (NCBI taxonomy): domain Eukaryota; kingdom Metazoa; phylum Chordata; class Hyperoartia; order Petromyzontiformes; family Petromyzontidae; genus Lethenteron; species Lethenteron camtschaticum. Next base: position 7,902 of record WFAB01002977.1, on the reverse strand, counting down.
CAAGTCCACTGCTAGTAGTAGCACCTAACAAAGACAAAGATCCCCCGTGTAGGCTCTAGCGGGGGCTATAGGGGCAAGTGCTGTGAGTAGCAGCACCTAACAGAGGCAAAGATCCCCCAGGTAGCCTCCAGCAGGGCTGTAGGGGCAAGTGCTGTCACACGCACACACAGACAAAGGTCCCCCGGGTAGCCTCCGGCAGGGCTGTAGGGGCAAGTGCTGTTACACACAGACACAGGCAAAAGCTCCCCCGGGTAGTCTCTAGCGGGGCTGTAGGGGCAAGTGCTGTTACACACACACACAGACAAAGGTCCCCCGGGTAGCCTCCAGCGGGGCTGTAGGGGCAAGTGCTGTTACACACACACAGACACAGACAAAAGTCCCCCCGGTAGTCTCTAGCGGGGCTGTAGGGGCAAGTGCTGTCACGCACAGACAAACGTATCCCCCAGGTAGCCTCCAGCAGGCTGTAGGGGCAAGTGCACTGCTAGTAGTAGCACCTAACAAAGACAAAGATCCCCAGGTAGCCTCTAGCGGGGCTGTAGGGGCAGGTGCTGTCACACGCACACACACACAGACACAGACACAGGTCCCCCAGGTAGCCTCCAGCAGGGGCTGTAGGGGCAAGTGCTGTCACGACCAGACAAACGTATCCCCCAGGTAGCCTCCAGCAGGCTGTAGGGGCAAGTGCACTGCTAGTAGTAGCACCTAACAAAGACAAAGATCCCCCGTGTAGCCTCTAGCAGGTCTGTATGGGCAAGTGCTGTTACACACACACGCAGACACAGACAAAGCTCCCCCGTGTAGGCTCTAGCAGGTCTGTAGGGGCAAGTGCTGTTACACACACACACACAGACACAGACAAAGATCCCCCGTGTAGGCTCTAAGCAGGTCTGTAGGGGCAAGTGCTGTTACACTCACACATATACACAGACACACAGACAAAGCTACCCCGTGTAGCCTCTCGCAGGGCTCTAGGGGCAAGTGCTGTTGGTAGCAGCGAGTATAAAATCAAATTTCGATTTAAAGCTTTCGTGACTGCAGGGATTCATCTTCTTGGTTCTTTCGGTAAAGTCACGTAGAAGGGAAGTAATAAAATAATAAAAATAAAACATAATAAAATAATTCTCACGACGTTTCGGCTACAACGCAAGCAACCTGAAGACGGCTGCTTGCGTTGTAGCCGAAACGTCGTGAGAATTATTGTATTATGTTTTATTTCTATTATTTTATTATGTTTTATTTTTATTATTTTATTATGTTTTATTTTATTATTTTATTATGTTTTATTTTATTATGTTTTATTTTTATTATTTTATTAGGTTAATTTGTATTATTGTATAATGTTTTATTTTATTATTTAATAATGTTTCAGCGTTATTATTTATTATGTTTTATTTTTATTATTTTTATCATGTTTTATTTCTATAATTTTATTATGTTTTATTTTTATTATTTTATTAGGTTTAATTTGTATTATTGTATAACGTTTCATTTTATTGTCTGAAATGTTTCAGCGTTATTATTTTATTATGTTTTATTTTATTATTTTATTACTTCCCTTCTACGTGATGACTTTACCGAAAGAACCAAGAAGATGTCATTGTCCTGTTTGTTTTTTGCGCGAGTCACAGACAAGATGTGCGATCAGATCAGCGACGCCGTCTTAGACGCTCACCTCGCTCAAGATCCCAACGCAAAAGTTGCGTGCGGTGAGTGATGGTGGTGATGGTGGTGATGGTGGTGATGGTGATGGTGGTGATGGTGATGATGGTGGTGGTGGTGGTGATGGTATTGGTGGTGGTGATGGTGATGGTGGTGGTGATGATGGTGGTGATGGTGGTGATGATGGTGGTGGTGATGGTGGTGGTGGTGATGGTGATGGTGGTGATGGTGGTGGTGATGGTGATGGTGGTGGTGATGGTGGTGATGGTGGTGATGGTGGTGGTGGTGATGATGGTGGTGGTGGTGATGATGGTGATAGTGGTGATGGTGATGGTGGTGATGGTGGTGGTGATGGTGATGGTGGTGATGGTGGTGGTGGTGGTGATGGTGGTGGTGGTGGTGATGGCGATAGTGGTGGTGGTGATGGTGGTGATGGTGGTGGTGGTGGTGATGGTGGTGATGGTGGTGATGGTGGTGGTGATGGTGGTGGTGGTGATGGTGGTGGTGGTGGTGGTGATGGTGATGGTGGTGGTGGTGATGGTGGTGGTGGTGGTGATGGTGATGGTGGTGATGGTGGTGATGGTGGTGGTGATGGTGATGGTGGTGGTGATGGTGGTGATGGTGATGGGTGGTGATGGTGGTGATGGTGGTGGTGATGGTGATGGTGGTGATGGTGGTGATGGTGATGGTGGTGGTGATGGGATGGTGGTGGTGGTGATGGTGGTGATGGTGGTGATGGTGGTGGTGATGGTGGTGGTGGTAGTGATGGTGGTGATGGTGGTGATGATGGTGGTGGTGGTGATGATGATGGTAGTGGTGGTGATGGTGGTGATGGTGGTGATGGTGGTGATGGTGGTGGTGGTGATGGTGGTGGTGGTGATGGTGGTGATGGTGGTGGTGGTGATGGTGGTGGTGGTGGTGGTGGTGGTGATGGTGGTGGTGATGGTGGTGATGGTGGTGATGGTGATGGTGGTGATGGTGGTGATGGTGGTGATGGTGGTGGTGATGGTGGTGGTGATGGTGGTGGTGATGGTGGTGATGGTGGTGGTGATGGTGGTGGTGGTGGTGATGATGGTGGTGGTGGTGATGGTGGTGATGGTGGTGGTGGTGATGGTGGTGGTGGTGATGGTGGTGATGGTGGTGGTGGTGATGGTGGTGGTGGTGATGGTGGTGGTGATGGGTGGTGATGGTGGTGATGGGTGATGGTGGTGATGGTGGTGGTGGTGATGGTGATGGTGGTGGTGGTGATGGTGGTGGTGGTGATGATGGTGGTGGTGGTGATGGTGGTGGTGATGGTGGTGGTGGTGGTGATGGTGGTGGTGATGGTGGTGGGTGGTGGTGATGGTGGTGGTGATGGTGGTGATGATGGTGGTGATGGTGGTGATGGTGATGGTGGTGATGGTGGTGGTGATGGTGGTGATGGTGGTGATGGTGGTGGTGATGGTGGTGGTGATGGTGGTGGTGGTGGTGATGGTGTTGGTGGTGATGGTGGTGATGGTGGTGATGGTGGTGGTGGTGGTGATGGTGGTGATGGTGATGGTGGTGATGGTGGTGGTGGTGATGGTGGTGGTGGTGGATGGTGGTGATAGTGGTGGTGGTGATGGTGGTGATGGTGGTGATGGTGGTGGTGGTGATGGTGGTGGTGGTGATGGTGGTGATGGTGGTGTGATGGTGGTTGGTGATGGTGGTGGTGATGGTGGGATGGTGGTGATGGTGGTGGTGGTGATGGTGGCGATGGTGGTGATGGTGATGATGATGGTGTTGGTGGTGATGGTGGTGGTGGTGGTGATGGTGGTGGTGGTGGTGTAGGTGGTGGTGGTGGTGGTGATGGTGGTGATGGTGGTGGTGATGATGATGGTGTTGGTGGTGATAGTGGTGGTGATGGTGATGGTGGTGATGGTGGTGGTGATGGTGGTGGTGGTGATGGTGGTGGTGGTGGTGATGGTGGTGGTGATGGTGGTGGTGATGGTGATGGTGGTGATGGTGGTGATGGTGATGGTGGTGGTGATGGTGGTGGTGATGATGGTGGTGATGGTGGCGATGGTGGTGATGGTGATGGTGGTGATGGTGGCGATGGTGGTGATGGCAATGATGGTGGTGATGGTGGCGATGGTGGTGATGGCAATGATGGTGGTGATGGTGGTGGTGGTGATGATGATGGTGATGATGGTGGTGGTGGTGATGATGATGGTAGTGGTGATGATGATGGTAGTGGTGATGATGATGTTGGTACTGCAAAGTGCATGGCTAAGACCGGCATGATCCTGCTGATGATGCTGATGATGATGTTGATGCTGCTGATGATGTTGATGATGTTACTGATTATGATGATGCTGCTGATGATGATGTTAATGCTGTTACTGATGATGATGCTGCTGATGATGATGTTGGTGCTACAGAGTGCGTGGCTAAGACGGGCATGATCCTGCTGATGATGATGATGCTGATGATGATGATGCTGATGATGCTGCTGATGATGATGATGCTGCTACTGATGATGATGCTACTACTGATGTTGATGCTGCTACGGATGATGATTATATTACTGATGATGCTGCTACTGATGATGATGTTGATGTTGTCGGTACTACAGAGTGCGTGGCTAAGACGGGCATGATCCTGCTACTGATGTTGTTGTTGTTGATGATGATGATGTTGTTGATGTTGATGTTGTTGTTGATGTTGTTGATGTTGTTGATGTTGATGTTGTTGATGTTGTTGTTGTTGATGTTGTTGATGTTGTTGTTGTTGTTGCTGTTGATGTTGTTGTTGTTGATGTTGTTGATGTTGTTGTTGATGTTGTTGTTGTTGATGTTGTTGTTGTTGATGTTGTTGATGTTGTTGTTGTTGCTGTTGATGTTGTTGTTGTTGATGTTGTTGATGTTGTTGTTGTTGTTGATGTTGTTGTTGTTGGTGTTGTTGTTGGTGTTGTTGTTGATGTTGTTGTTGTTGATGTTGTTGTTGATGTTGTTGTTGATGTTGTTGATATTGTTGTTGTTGTTGTTGGTGTTGTTGTTGTTGGTGTTGATGTTGATGTTGTTGTTGATGTTATTGTTGTTGTTGATGTTGTTGATGTTGTTGTTGGTGCTACAGAGTGCGTGGCTAAGACGGGCATGATCTTGCTGATGATGTTGTTGTTGTTGTTGATGTTGATGATGTTGATGATGCTACAGAGTGCATGGCTAAGACGGGCATGATCCTGCTGATGATGATGTTACTGATGTTGATGCTGCTGATGATATTGATGCTACTACTGATGATGTTGATGATGTTACTGATGATGATGATGCTGATGATGATGTTGTTGTTGATGTTGTTGTTGTTGGCGCTACAGAGTGCGTGGCTAAGACGGGCATGATCTTGCTGTGCGGGGAGATCACCTCGAGCGCCATCATCGACTACCAGAAGGTCGTGAGAGACACCGTCAAACACATCGGCTACGACGACTCCGCCAAAGGTGGATCACTCACCCACTCACCCACTCACTCACTCGCTCATTCACTCGCTCACTCACTCGCTCGCTCGCTCACTCACCCACTCACCCACTCACTCACTCACCCACTCACTCACCCACCCACCCACTCAGCCACTCACTCACTCACCCACCCACTCACTCACCCACCCACCCACTCACCCACCCACCCACTCACCCACTCACTCACTCACCCACCCACCCACCCACTCACCCACCCACCCACCCACTCACTCACTCACTCACCCATTCACCAGGTGTTGACTACAAG
>WFAB01002976.1:5000-23187 GCA_018977245.1 Lethenteron camtschaticum | reverse complement strand
CATATCCCCTTTGATGCTGCTAATCCTGCATAATGCACGGGTATAAGTAGTACTATCCCACACCTGTATTTCCCATATCCCCTCCCTTTGATGCTGCTAATCCTGCATAATGCACGGCATAAGTAGCACTAATCACACACCTGCATTTCCCATATCCCCTCCGTTTGATGCTGCTAGTCCTGCATAATGCACGGGCATAAGTAGTACTAATCACATACCTGCATTTCCCATGTCCCCTCCCTTTGATGCTGCTAGTCCTGCATAATGCACAGGCATGAGTAGCACTAATCACATACCTGCATTTCCCATATCCCCTCCCTGTGATGCTGCTAATCCTGCATAATGCACGGGCATGAGTAGTACTATTCACATACCTGCATTTCCCATAAATATGCTAAATTCCTCTTGATATGCAAATTATTTTGTCAAGGCGCCCTTCCCACTCTAACCCAGCTTAAATATACGCTGCCAAGCCTGGTGGTGTTTCATTCAGACGCTGTCTCCCCGACAGACCTGTTCTTCACCTGAGGACGGCTGCTTGCGTTGTGGCCGAAACGTCGTGAGAATTGTTTTATTATGTGTTTATTTTATTATTTTATTATTTCCCTTCTACGTGACTTTACCGAAAGAACGAAGGAGAGGTAGGGGCTTGTTTTGCCGGTGGCTTGCGGAGCCCCAATGCGTTTTCAAGAAACGGTGGTCCTGCACAGATGCCATATTTTCTGTCCGTCTGCTACAGCAGAGGTGTAGGGAATTCCAACAAGACCTACATCTCTGCTTTATTGACCTGGTCAAGGCCTATGATACCATCAGTAGGCCTGGGCTCTGGGTTGTTCTTCGTGCTTTCGGAGTCCCTGACCCTCTGCTCACGATCATTAAGGACCTTCATGATGGTGAGCGGGCCCGGGTAAAACTACGTGGCTGGGAGTCGGAGCCTTTCCCTGTACACCTTGGGGTGCGACAGGGATGTCCTCTGGCTCCCACATTATTTAACATCTAATTTGACCACGTAGTTCGTGAAGCCTTCAATAGCTGTACCGGGGGAATTTCCATTTGGTACAGATATAATGGGAGGCTGATCGATGCCCGGGTGCGATCAAGGGATGGCTCCCTATTGCTCAACCACGTTATGTATGCCGATGATTTGGTAATTGCTGCTCATTCAGAGGAGGAGTTGGAGACACTGCTGCTGAGACTGGAGCGTGCCACTAAGAGGTGGGGCCTTGCCATCAGCCCCACCAAAACTAAGCACCTGCCTGGGTATTTTGTACCATCGGACACTCCACCCCCACAACTCCCAATTGGTGATGGGGCAGTTGTGGAGAGAGTGGAGAGTTTCCCATACCTGGGCAGTGTGCTCATGACCGGCTCCAGTTTATCAGCAGAGGTCTCACTCCGAATCAGTCGAGCGGCAATATCTTTTCATCGGTTGCGTAACGCTGTGTGGAAGCTACCTGGTCTGTCGCTCCGCACGAAGCTTCAGGTCTTCTCGGCCACGGTCATTCCCTCCCTTCTCTACGCTTGCGAGACGTGGACCCCCCTGGTGGAGCATCTTCGCCGGTTGGAAACATTTAGGCTGGCCTGCCTACGATCCATCCTGGGTTTAACCAGGCTGGATTGTGTGAGGAGCTCACAAATCCTTGAAAGATCTGGGCAAAGTCCCATCAGTGAGCTCCTCCGGCAGGCAAGGCTGCGTTGGCTGGGTCATGTAGCCCGCATGCCCAGCCACCGCATGCCTAAACAGCTTTTGTTCGGCCGGATCGAGGGGGCTAAACGGGCGCGGCACGGGCTAGAGAAGAGATGGAGTGATGTGGTACAGGAGGACGTGGAGCTGAGTGGACTTGCCGATGACTGGTACCAGCGGTGTCAAGATCGGCCTCAGTGGAGGAGGCTCGTGAAGGACGCTACTGGGCAGTTGGAGGCAGTCGCCCTCCAACAACAACGGAGGGCGGAGGAGCGATGCTCACAACAACGAGTGGAGCGCCGGGTGGCTAAAGCACAGCAAGTTGGCACAGTAGGGGGCACAGGTGGTGCATCAGCCAGTCGTCTCGGTCATCTCGGTCAGTCGACCCGTGTTACCTGCTGGGTCTGCCCCGTGACCTCCTGCCAGCGGGCGTTCGACACTTCACGTGGTAGCCTCAAGGTGCACTTGGCCTGGCACAAGCATCGTGGTGACGTCACCGCCACTTAGTGGCGAATGGCGGTTGTTGTTGTTGTTGTTGTAGGTGTGTGTGTCTGTGTGTGTGTGTCTGTGTGTGTGTGTCTGTGTGTGTGTGTGTGTCTGTGTGTAGGTGTGTGTGTGTGTAGGTGTGTGTGTGTAGGTGTGTGTGTGTATGTGTGTCTGTGTGTAGGTGTGTGTGTGTAGGTGTGTGTGTGTGTATGTGTGTCTGTGTGTAGGTGTGTGTGTGTAGGTGTGTGTGTGTGTGTAGGTGTGTGTGTGTAGGTGTGTGTGTGTGTGTAGGTGTGTGTGTGTAGGTGTGTGTGTGTAGGTGTGTGTGTGTGTGTAGGTGTGTGTGTGTAGGTGTGTGTGTGTGTGTGTAGGTGTGTGTGTGTGTACCTGTAATGCACCACCACAAGTATCACCGCCAGCAGCAAGAAGATGAAGCTGGATGAGCCCAGAACAGCGACCAGCACCAGCTGATTCGCTTCTGTCGAGTCACAGGTGAGAAACACAGGTGAGTGAGTGAGTGAGTGGGTGAGTGGGTGGGTGGGTGGGTGAGTGGGTGGGTGGGTGGGTGGGTGGGTGAGTGGGTGGGTGGGTGAGTGGGTGAGTGAGTGAGTGAGTGGGTGAGTGGGTGGGTGGGTGAGTGGGTGGGTGGGTGAGTGGGTGAGTGGGTGGGTGGATGAGTGGGTGAGTGGGTGGGTGAGTGAGTGAGTGGGTGAGTGAGTGGGTGGGTGGGTGAGTGAGTGAGTGGGTGAGTGAGTGAGTGAGTGGGTGGGTGAGTGAGTGGGTGAGTGAGTGAGTGGGTGAGTGGGTGAGTGGGTGGGTGAGTGAGTGGGTGGGTGGGTGGGTGAGTGGGTGAGTGGGTGGGTGGGTGAGTGAGTGAGTGGGTGAGTGGGTGGGTGGGTGGGTGAGTGGGTGAGTGAGTGGGTGGGTGAGTGGGTGGGTGGGTGGGTGAGTGGGTGAGTGAGTGGGTGGGTGGGTGGGTGGGTGGGTGAGTGAGTGGGTGAGTGGGTTAGTGGGTGAGTGAGTGGGTGGGTGGGTGGGTGAGTAGGTGAGTGAGTGGGTGAGTGGGTGGGTGAGTGGGTGAGTGGGTGAGTGGGTGGGTGGGTGAGTGGGTGGGTGGGTGGGTGAGTGGGTGGGTGGGTGGGTGAGTGAGTGAGTGAGTGGGTGAGTGGGTGAGTGGGTGAGTGAGTGGGTAAGTGAGTGAGTGGGTGGGTGAGTGGGTGAGTGGGTGGGTGAGTGGGTGAGTGGGTGGGTGAGTGGGTGGGTGAGTGAGTGGGTGGGTGGGTGAGTGGGTGGGTGGGTGGGTGGGTGGGTGAGTGGGTGGTGGGTGGGTGGGTGGGTGGGGGTGGGTGGGTGGGTGGGTGAGTGGGTGGGTGGGTGAGTGGGTGAGTGGGTGGGTGGGTGAGTGGGTGGGTGAGTGGGTGAGTGAGTGGGTGAGTGGGTGAGTGAGTGGGTGGGTGGGTGAGTGGGTGAGTGGGTGAGTGAGTGGGTGAGTGAGTGGGTGAGTGAGTGAGTGGGTGAGTGAGTGGGTGAGTGAGTGAGTGGGTGAGTGGGTGAGTGGGTGAGTGGGTGAGTGGGTGGGTGGGTGAGTGAGTGGGTGAGTGAGTGGGTGAGTGAGTGGGTGGGTGAGTGAGTGAGTGGGTGGGTGGGTGGGTGGGTGGGTGGGTGAGTGAGTGGGTGGGTGGGTGGGTGGGTGAGTGGGTGAGTGAGTGAGTGGGTGGGTGGGTGGGTGAGTGGGGGAGTGAGTGGGTGGGTGAGTGGGTGGGTGGGTGAGTGGGTGGGTGGGTGAGTGGGTGAGTGAGTGAGTGAGTGAGTGGGTGAGTGAGTGGGTGAGTGAGTGGGTGAGTGAGTGAGTGAGTGGGTGAGTGGGTGAGTGAGTGGTGAGTGAGTGGGTGACTGAGTGAGTGAGTGAGTGGGTGACTGAGTGAGTGAGTGAGTGGGTGAGTGAGTGAGTGAGTGGATGAGTGAGTGGGTGACTGAGTGAGTGAGTGAGTGAGTGAGTGGGTGAGTGAGTGAGTGACTGAGTGAGTGAGTGGGTGAGTGAGTGAGTGGGTGGCTGAGTGAGTGAGTGGGTGAGTGAGTGAGTGGGTGAGTGAGTGAGTGAGTGGATGAGTGAGTGGGTGACTGAGTGAGTGAGTGAGTGGGTGAGGGAGTGGGTGAGTGAGTGAGTGAGTGAGTGGGTGAGTGAGTGAGTGAGTGGGTGACTGAGTGAGTGAGTGATTGACTGAGTGAGTGAGTGGGTGAGTGAGTGAGTGGGTGACTGAGTGAGTGAGTGAGTGACTGAGTGAGTGACTGAGTGGGTGAGTGGGTGAGTGAGTGAGTGACTGAGTGAGTGAGTGTCTCACCTAAACTGGTCGTTGTGGGCCTAGTTGAATTCGCTTGCTGGGTTCCTGCGGCGAAAAGAAAGTTAAAGACTCACTGGGTACACACGACAACAACAACAACAACAACAACAACAACAAAACACAACAACAACACAAACAACAACAACACAAACCGCCATTCGCCACTAAGTGGCGGTGACGTCACCACGACGCTTGTGCCAGGCCAAGTGCACGTTGAGGCTACCACGTGAAGTGTCGAACGCCCGCTGGCAGGAGGTCACGGGGCAGACCCAGCAGGTGCCACGGGTCGACTGACCGAGATGACCGAGATGACTGGCTGATGCACCACCTGTGCCCCCTACTGTGCCAACTTGCTGTGCTTTAGCCACCCGGCGCTCCGCTCGTTGTTGTGAGCGTCGCTCCTCCGCCCTCCGTTGTTGTTGGAGGGCGACTGCCTCCAACTGCCCAGTAGCGTCCTTCACGAGCCTCCTCCACAGAGGCCGATCTTGACACCGCTGGTACCAGTCATCGGCAAGTCCACTCAGCTCCACGTCCTCCTGTACCACATCACTCCATCTCTTCTCCAGCCCGTGCCGCGCCCGTTTAGCCCCCTCGATCCGGCTGAACAAAAGCTGTTGAGGCATGCGGTGGCTGGGCATGCGGGCTACATGATCCAGCCAACGCAGCCTTGCCTGCCGGAGGAGCTCACCGATGGGACTTTGCCCAGATCGTTCAAGGATTTGTGCCAACTTGCTGTGCTTTAGCCACCCGGCGCTCCGCTCGTTGTTGTGAGCGTCGCTCCTCCGCCCTCCGGTGTTGTTGGAAGCCACTCCCTGTTGTTTGGCAGTCTCCTGCCCCGAGTAGAGGACTGTCCACCCCTCAGGTGGCAGGAGCCAGAGCCGGTCCACCGGACCTCCTGAATGCCACAGAGATACAGGCGGTACCGGTCCAGCTCCCGACAGAGGAGTGGCAGCCTCTCCTCTGAGCACACACACACCATGACCAGTCCACCGGACCTCCTGAATGCCACAGAGATCCAGGCGGTACCGGTCCAGCTCCGGACAAAGGAGTGGCAGCCTCTCCTCTGAGCACACACACATCATGACCAGTCCACCGGTCCTCCAGAATACCGCAGAGATCCAGGCGGTACTGGTCCAGCTTCCGACAGAGGAGTGGCAGCCTCTCCTCTGAGCACACACACACCATGACCAGTCCACCGGTCCTCCAGAATACCGCAGAGATCCAGGTGGTACTGGTCCAGCTTCCGACAGAGGAGTGGCAGCCTCTCCTCTGAGCACACAGACACCATGACCAGTACACCGGACCTCCTGAATGCCACAGAGATCCAGGCGGTACCGGTCCAGCTCCCGACAGATTAGTGGCAGCCTCTCCTCTGAGCACACACACACCATAACCAGTCCACCGGACCTCCTGAATGCCACAGAGATCCAGGCGGTACCGGTCCAGCTCCGGACAAAGGAGTGGCAGCCTCTCCTCTGAGCACACACACATCATGACCAGTCCACCGGTCCTCCAGAATACCGCAGAGATCCAGGCGGTACTGGTCCAGCTTCCGACAGAGGAGTGGCAGCCTCTCCTCTGAGCACACACACACCATGACCAGTCCACCGGACCTCCTGAATACCGCAGAGATCCAGGCGGTACCAGTCCAGCTCCCGACAGAGGAGTGGCAGCCTCTCCTCTGAGCACACACACACCATGACCAGTACACCGGACCTCCTGAATGCCATAGAGATCCAGGCGGTACCGGTCCAGCTCCCGACAGAGGAGTGGCAGCCTCTCCTCTGAACACACACACACCATAACCAGTCCACCGGACCTCCTGAATGCCACAGAGATCCAGGCGGTACCGGTCCAGCTCCCGACAGAGGAGTGGCAGCCTCTCCTCTGAGCACACACACACCATGACCAGTACACTGGACCTCCTGAATGCCACAGAGATCCAGGCGGTACCGGTCCAGCTCCCGACAGAGGAGTGGCAGCCTCTCCTCTGAGCACACACACACCATGACCAGTCCACCGGTCCTCCTGAATGCCACAGAGATCCAGGCGGTACCAGTCCAGCTCCCGACAGAGGAGTGGCAGCCTCTCCTCTGAGCACACACACACCATGACCAGTACACCAGACCTCCTGAATGCCACAGAGATCCAGGCAGTACCGGTCCAGCTCCCGACAGAGGAGTGGCAGCCTCTCCTCTGAGCACACACACACCATGACCAGTCCACCGGTCCTCCTGAATGCCACAGAGATCCAGGCGGTACTGGTCCAGCTCCCGACAGAGGAGTGGCAGCCTCTCCTCTGAGCACACACACACCATGACCAGTCCACCGGTCCTCCTGAATACCGCAGAGATCCAGGCGGTACTGGTCCAGCTTCCGACAGAGGAGTGGCAGCCTCTCCTCTGAGCACACACACACCATAACCAGTCCACCGGACCTCCTGAATGCCACAGAGATCCAGGCGGTACCGGTCCAGCTCCCGACAGAGGAGTGGCAGCCTCTCCTCTGAGCACACACACACCATGACCAGTACACCGGTCCTCCTGAATGCCACAGAGATCCAGGCGGTACCGGTCCAGCTCCCGACAGAGGAGTGGCAGCCTGAAGGACCACTTTAGCCAGCACCTGTGACAGGAGGTCATAGAAGGCATCTGACTCATTGGCCTTGCCTGCATCCCTCCACGGATATTCGTCTTCGGTGGGGGCATAAGTAACCACGACCACCACTCCTCGCCTCCGGTTCATGTGAAGGCGAGCCCAAAGTATCCTGGGGCTTACAGCTTCCCACACCTCACCGCCACGCTCCCACGCCCCCTTCATTCTTTTGTTCAGAAGAAGAGCAACTCCCTGTTGTTTGGCAGTCTCCTGCCCCGAGTAGAGGACTGTCCACCCCTCGTGGTGGCAGGAGCCAGAGCCGGTCCACCAGACCTCCTGAATGCCACAGAGATCCAGGCGGTACCGGTCCAGCTCCCGACAGAGGAGTGGCAGCCTCTCCTCTGAGCACACACACACCATGACCAGTCCACCGGTCCTCCTGAATGCCACAGAGATCCAGGCGGTACCGGTCCAGCTCCCGACAGAGGAGTGGCAGCCTCTCCTCTGAGCACACAGACACCATGACCAGTACACCGGACCTCCTGAATGCCACAGAGATCCAGGCGGTACCGGTCCAGCTCCCGACAGAGGAGTGGCAGCCTCTCCTCCGCAGTGAGCGTTCCAACATTCCACGTGGCCACACGAAGTGGCTTTTCGTTGTTTCTGGAGGAGCCCCGATGGTGAAGATTCAATCTCCTGGCTCCGCCAATTGGGGTTTGTCCAGGAGACGTCACAGACGCCTGTCCCCCCGGGGCCTCCGGCACAAGCTGATTAGTTAGATATTTTAGAGGTCACCGTGTGGAGGTCACCGCGTGGAGGTCACCGTGTGGAGGTCACCGTGTGAGGTCACCGTGTGGAGGTCACCGTGTGGAGGTCACCGTGTGGAGGTCACCGTGTGGAGGTCACCGTGTGTAGGTCACCGTGTGAGGTCACCGTGTGAGGTCACCGTGTGGAGGTCACTGTGTGAGGTCACTGTGTGTAGGTCACCGTGTGAGGTCACCGCGTGGAGGTCACCGTGTGGAGGTCACCGTGTGGAGGTCACCGTGTGGAGGTCACCGTGTGGAGGTCACCGCGTGTAGGTCACCGTGTGGAGGTCACCGTGTGTAGGTCACCGTGTGAGGTCACCGTGTGAGGTCACCGTGTGGAGGTCACTGTGTGAGGTCACTGTGTGTAGGTCACCGTGTGAGGTCACCGCGTGGAGGTCACCGTGTGGAGGTCACCGTGTGGAGGTCACCGTGTGGAGGTCACCGTGTGAGGTCACCGTGTGGAGGTCACTGTGTGAGGTCACCGTGTGAGGTCACCGCGTGGAGGTCACCGCGTGGAGGTCACCGTGTGGAGGTCACCGTGTGGAGGTCACCGTGTGAGGTCACCGTGTGAGGTCACCGCGTGGAGGTCACCGCGTGGAGGTCACCGCGTGGAGGTCACCGCGTGGAGGTCACCGTGTCTCACCTGAACTGGTCGTCGTAGGGCTCGTTGATGTCGCTTGCTGGGTTCCTGCGGCGAAAAGAAAGTTGAGGCTCACCGGGTACGAACACGTCAACAACAACAACAACAACAACAACACAAACAACAACAAATGAAAAAACACACAACAACAACCGCCATTCGCCATTAAGTGTGGCGGTGACGTCACCACGACGCCTGTGCCAGGCTAAGTGCACCTTGAGGCTACCACGTGTTGTTGTATCGGGTTCCCGGTTGCGACCTCTGGGATGAAGCCACGTTGCAGGCGCGGGTGGGTTGATTCTAGGAACTTGAATCGTGAAAAGAGACAAGACGTTGGGAAATGAGTGACAATCGCGGTGACTCACCAGTGACTCACGGCCTACCCGTACCCGGCCGTACCCGTACCCTACCCGTACCCGGCTGGGTACGGGTAGGGTACAGCCGGGTACCTGATTGCGACCTCTGGGATGAAGCCATGTTGCAGGCGCGGGTGGGTTGATTCTAGGAACTTGAATCGTGAAAAGAGACAAGACGTTGGGAAATGAGTGACAATCGCGGTGACTCACCAGTGACTCACGGCCTACCCGTACCCGGCCGCACCAGGGTTGCAAACTCTCTCACTCACTCACTCACCCACCCACTCACCCACTCACTCACCCACGCACCCACTCACCCACCCACTTACTCACCCACTCACCCACGCACCCACTCACCCACTTACTCACCCACCAACCAGAGGTTTTGATTCCTTACCCGTACCCGTACCCGGCCGCACCAGGGTCGCAAACGGCTACCCGTACCCGTACCCGGCCGGGTACAGGTAGCCGGGTATTGGGTAGGGTACGGGTATCGGGTACCCGATTGCGACCTCTGGGATGAAGCCACGTTGCAGGCACGGGTGGGTTGATTCTAGGAACTTGAATTGTGAGAAGAGACAAGACGTTGGGAAATGAGTGACAATCGCGGTGACTCACCAGTGACTCACGGCCTACCCCTACCCGGCTACCCGTATCCGGCTACCCGTACCATACCCATACCCGGCCGGGTACGGGTAGCCGGGTATCTGGTAGGGTACGGGTATCGGGAATGGGTAGGGTACGGGTATCGGGTAGGGTACGGGTATCGGGAATGGGTAGGGTACGGGTATCGGGTAGGGTACGGGTATCGGGTTCCCGATTGCGACCTCTGGGATGAAGCCATGTTGCAGGCGCGGGTGGGTTGATTCTATCTGATCTCAATAATTCTTATTTTCAGTCGTCTTTTTCACCTCCCCATCATCTCCCCCCCCGTTCTCTCCCCATCATCTCCCATCGCTCTCCCCCCATCATCGTGAGAAGAGGCAAGACGCTGGGAAATGAGTGACAATCACGGTGACTCACCAGTGACTCACGGCCTACCCGCAAACGGGTACCCGTACCCGTACCCTACCCGATACCCGGCTACTCGTACCCGCCCGGGTACGGGTAGGCCGTGAGTCACTGGTGAGTCACCGTGATTGTCACTCATTTCCCAACGTCTTGTCTCTTCTCACAATTCAAGTTCCTAGAATCAACCCACCCGCGCCTGCAACGTGGCTTCATCCCAGAGGTCGCAATCGGGTACCCGATACCCGTACCCTACCCTACCCGATACCCGGCCGGGTACGGGTAGGGTACGGGTACGGCCGGGTACGGGTATCCGGCCGGGTACGGGTACCTGTACGCTACCCGTACTCTACCCGAAATGAGTGACAAACGGTGACTCACCAGTGACTCACGGCCTACCCGTACCCTACCCGTACCCGGCCGGGTACAGGTAGCCGGGTATCGGGTAGGGTACGGGTACCTGTACCTTACCCGTACCCGGCCGGGTACAGGTAGGGTACCTGTACCCTACCCGTACTCGGCCGGGTACAGGTAGGGTACCTGTACCCTACCCGTACCTGTACCCTACCCGTACCCGGCCGGGTACAGGTAGCCGGGTATCGGGTAGGGTACGGGTACCTGTACCCTACCCGTACCCGGCCGGGTACAGGTAGCCGGGTATCGGGTAGGGTACGGCTACCTGTACCCTACCCGTACCCGGCCGGGTACGGGTAGGGTACCTGTACCCTACCCGTACCCGGCCGGGTACGGGTAGGGTACCTGTACCATACCCGTACCCGGCCGGGTACAGGTAGCCGGGTATCGGGTAGGGTACGGCTACCTGTACCCTACCCGTACCCGGTCGGGTACAGGTAGGGTACCTGTACCATACCCGTACCCGGCCGGGTACAGGTAGCCGGGTATCGGGTAGGGTACGGGTACCTGTACCCTACCCGTACCCGGCCGGTTACAGGTAGGGTACCTGTACCCTACCCGTACCTGTACCCTACCCGTACCCGGCCGGGTACAGGTAGCCGGGTATCGGGTAGGGTACGGGTACCTGTACCCTACCCGTACCCGGCCGGTTACAGGTAGGGTACCTGTACCCTACCCGTACCCTACCCGTACCCGGCCGGGTACAGGTAGCCGGGTATCGGGTAGGGTACGGGTACCTGTACCCTACCCGTACCCGGCCGGTTACAGGTAGGGTACCTGTACCCTACCCGTACCCTACCCGTACCCGGCCGGGTACAGGTAGCCGGGTATCGGGTAGGGTACGGGTACCTGTACCCTACCCGTACCCGGCCGGGTACGGGTAGGGTACAGGTACCCTACCTGTACCCGGCCGGGTACGGGTAGGGTACCTGTACCATACCCGTACCCGGCCGGGTACGGGTAGGGTACCTGTACCATACCCGTACCCGGCCGGGTACAGGTAGCCGGGTATCGGGTAGGGTATGGCTACCTGTACCCGGCCGGGTACAGGTAGCCGGGTATCGGGTAGGGTACGGGTACCTGTACCCTACCCGTACCCTACCCGTACCCGGCCGGGTACAGGTAGCCGGGTATCGGGTAGGGTACGGGTACCTGTACCCTACCCGTACCCGGCCGGGTACGGGTAGGGTACCTGTACCATACCCGTACCCGGCCGGGTACGGGCAGGGTACCTGTACCATACCCGTACCCGGCCGGGTACAGGTAGCTGGGTATCGGGTAGGGTATGGCTACCTGTACCCGGCCGGGTACAGGTAGCCGGGTATCGGGTAGGGTACGGGTACCTGTACCCTACCCATACCCTACCCGTACCCGGCCGGGTACAGGTAGCCGGGTATCGGGTAGGGTACGGGTACCTGTACCCTACCCGTACCCGGCCGGGTACGGGTAGGGTACCTGTACCATACCCGTACACGGCCGGGTACAGGTAGCCGGGTATCGGGTAGGGTACGGCTACCTGTACCCTACCCGTACCCGGTAGGGTACAGGTAGCCGGGTATCGGGTAGGGTACGGGTACCTGTACCCTACCCGTACCCGGCCGGGTACGGGTAGGGTACCTGTACCATACCCGTACACGGCCGGGTACAGGTAGCCGGGTATCGGGTAGGGTACGGCTACCTGTACCCTACCCGTACCCGGTAGGGTACAGGTAGCCGGGTATCGGGTAGGGTACGGGTACCTGTACCCTACCCGTACCCGGCCGGGTACGGGTAGCCGGGTATCGGGTAGGGTACGGGTAGCCGGGTACCCGGTTGTGACCTCTGGCCTAACCTCTCTCTCTCCCTCTCACCTGGAGGCATCACTGCGAGCCAGTAGCAGTGCACGTGTTTGTCGCCATTCGCCTCGTCGAGCTCCATTATGCAGGAGTAGAGACCCGTGTCCGCTTGCATCACGTTGATCAGCGCTATGGAAGCGTCTCCGAGCTCCACGTCGCCGTCAAAGATCACGGAGTTCGAGAAAACTGTGGGGTGGTCCCCGCGAACTGAGTGGTAGAGCTGGCAACAGGCGGAGACAGAGAGACCCATCGTGTGGCATCGTGACAGACTCATGTTCTCGGTTCTTTCGGTGAAGTCGTCACGTAGAATGTAAACAAGAAAAGTAATAAAATAAGTATAATAAAAAATATATAATATATATAATTTTATTATGTAAAAATAATAAAATAAAACGTAATAAAATAATCTATTATTTTATTATAGTTAAACTAATAAAATAAAACATTATAAAATAATATTTTATTTTATTATAGTTAAACTAATAAAATAAAACATTATAAAATAATATATTCTTTTATTATAGTTAAACTAATAAAATAAAACATTATAAAATAATATTTTATTTTATTATAGTTAAACTAATAAAATAAAACATTATAAAATAATATTTTATTTTATTATAGTTAAACTAATAAAATAAAACATTATGAAATAATATATTCTTTTATTATAGTTAAACTAATAAAATAAAACATTATAAAATAATATTTTATTTTATTATAGTTAAACTAATAAAATAAAACATTATAAAATAATATTTTATTTTATTATAGTTAAACTAATAAAATAAAACATTATAAAATAATATTTTATTTTATTATAGTTAAACTAATAAAATAAAACATTATGAAATAATATATTCTTTTATTATAGTTAAACTAATAAAATAAAACATTATAAAATAATATTTTATTTTATTATAGTTAAACTAATAAAATAAAACATTATAAAATAATATTTTATTTCATTATAGTTAAACTAATAAAAAAAATACATTATAAAATAATATTTTATTTTATTATAGTTAAACTAATAAAATAAAACATTATAAAATAATATTTTATTTTATTATAGTTAAACTAATAAAATAAAACATTATAAAATAATATTTTATTTGATTATAGTTAAACTAATAAAATAAAACATTATAAAATAATATTTTATTTTATTATAGTTAAACTAATAAAATAAAACGTAATAAAATAATATTTTATTTTATTATAGTTAAACTAATAAAATAAAACATTATAAAATAATATATTATTTTATTATAGTTAAACTAATAAAATGAAACATAATAAAATAATATTTTATTTTATTATAGTTAAACTAATAAAAAAATACATTATAAAATAATATTTTATTTTATTATAGTTAAATTAATAAAATAAAACATTATAAAATAATATATTATTTTATTATGTAAAAATAATAAAAAAAAACATTATAAAATAATATTTTATTTTATTATAGTTAAACTAATAAAATAAAAATTATAAAATAATATTTTAATTTATTATAGTTAAACTAATAAAATAAAACGTAATAAAATAATATATTATTTTATTATAGTTAAACTAATAAAATAAAACATAATAAAATAATATTTTATTTTATTATAGTTAAACTAATAAAATAAAACATTATAAAATAATATGTTATTTTATTATAGTTAAACTAATAAAATAAAACAGTTCCCGAAAACTGTGGGATGGTCCCCGCGAACTGAGCGGTAGAGCTGGCAACAGGCGGAGACAGAGACCCATCGTGTGGCATCGTGACAAACTGATAATTGTTTTTTTACCCTTCTATCTGGCAACAAAACTGCATTACGACCGCACTACTACACCACTACTACTACACTACACCACCACTACCACTACACCACCACTACACCACCACTACTACTACACCACCAATACACCACCACTACACCACCACTACACCACCAACACCACTACACCTTTTTTTACAAGGAGTCATGTTTGCATAGACCACAATACCTGCAAACATGACTCCTTGTAAAAAGTGTCAGTTTTGTTGCCAGATAAAAGGGTAAAAACCAATATTCATATTTTTTCTTCTGGCAAATGAGGTTCCAATGGTGTCAATGCTTCACCCCGAGCTCTCATACTCTGATGGTGCATTGCCTTTGAGCTGTGCGCCTTTTGGCGTCATCTGGTCCAACACCATGTGAGACTAGGCTCTAAGGAAAGCTGTCTCGGGTGTGGACCGATCAACTTCAAGGACCATGTGAGACTAGGCTCTAAGGAAAGCTGTCTCGGGTGTGGACCAATCAACTTCAAGGACCATGTGAGACTAGGCTCTAAGGAAAGCTGTCTCGGGTGTGGACCAATCAACTTCAAGGACCATGTGAGACTAGGCTCTAAGGAAAGCTGTCTCGGGTGTGGACCAATCAACTTCAAGGACCATGTGAGACTAGGCTCTAAGGAAAGCTGTCTCGGGTGTGGACCAATCAACTTCAAGGACCATGTGAGACTCGGCTCTAAGGAAAGCTGTCTCGGGTGTGGACCAATCAACTTCAAGGACCATGTGAGACTAGGCTCTAAGGAAAGCTGTCTCGGGTGTGGACCAATCAACTTCAAGGACCATGTGAGACTAGGCTCTAAGGAAAGCTGTCTCGGGTGTGGACCAATCAACTTCAAGGACCATGTGAGACTAGGCTCTAAGGAAAGCTGTCTCGGGTGTGGACCAATCAACTTCAAGGACCATGTGAGACTAGGCTCTAAGGAAAGCTGTCTCGGGTGTGGACCAATCAACTTCAAGGACCATGTGAGACTAGGCTCTAAGGAAAGCTGTCTCGGGTGTGGACCAATCAACTTCAAGGACCATGTGAGACTAGGCTCTAAGGAAAGCTGTCTCGGGTGTGGACCAATCAACTTCAAGGACCATGTGAGACTAGGCTCTAAGGAAAGCTGTCTCGGGTGTGGACCAATCAACTTCAAGGACCATGTGAGACTAGGCTCTAAGGAAAGCTGTCTCGGGTGTGGACCAATCAACTTCAAGGACCATGTGAGACTCGGCTCTAAGGAAAGCTGTCTCGGGTGTGGACCAATCAACTTCAAGGACCATGTGAGACTAGGCTCTAAGGAAAGCTGTCTCGGGTGTGGACCAATCAACTTCAAGGACCATGTGAGACTAGGCTCTAAGGAAAGCTGTCTCGGGTGTGGACCAATCAACTTCAAGGACCATGTGAGACTAGGCTCTAAGGAAAGCTGTCTCGGGTGTGGACCAATCAACTTCAAGGACCATGTGAGACTAGGCTCTAAGGAAAGCTGTCTCGGGTGTGGACCAATCAACTTCAAGGACCATGTGAGACTAGGCTCTAAGGAAAGCTGTCTCGGGTGTGGACCAATCAACTTCAAGGACCATGTGAGACTAGGCTCTAAGGAAAGCTGTCTCGGGTGTGGACCAATCAACTTCAAGGACCATGTGAGACTAGGCTCTAAGGAAAGCTGTCTCGGGTGTGGACCAATCAACTTCAAGGACCATGTGAGACTCGGCTCTAAGGAAAGCTGTCTCGGGTGTGGACCAATCAACTTCAAGGACCATGTGAGACTAGGCTCTAAGGAAAGCTGTCTCGGGTGTGGACCAATCAACTTCAAGGACCATGTGAGACTAGGCTCTAAGGAAAGCTGTCTCGGGTGTGGACCAATCAACTTCAAGGACCATGTGAGACTAGGCTCTAAGGAAAGCTGTCTCGGGTGTGGACCAATCAACTTCAAGGACAGTGCATACATTATCAGAGTTGTGTTTTTTGTTTGCATTACGACTGCAGGTATTGTGGTCTATGCAAACATGACTCCTTGTAAAAAGGTGTCAGTTTTGTTGCCAGATAGAAGGTAAAAAAACTATTATTATATTTTTTACTGGCAAATGAGGTTCCAATGATCTTAAGAGGCTGTTTCTAGATTTGAAGCGTTCGTGACTGCAACGTGTCACGTTCTAAGGTTTTCGGTAAAGTCACGTGGGTAGAATATTACAATTTAAATTAATAAAAGTAAAATAAAAAATAAACATTTATTTTATTTTATTTCTATTTTACTTTCATTAATTTAAATTGTAAATTAATGAAAGTAAAATACAAATAAAATAAAAGAATTTTTTTTATTTTATTTTACTTTTATTAATTTTAAATAAAAAATTAATAAAAGTTAGATTAAAATAAATATTTATTTTACTTTTATTAATTTTAATTTAAAAATTTATAAGAGTAAAGAAAAATTTAAATAAATATTTTTTCTTTTTTTACTTTAATTAATTTTAATGTGCTTTTTTTATTAATAAAAATAAAATAAATTTGTATTTTTATTTTACTCTAATTAATTTTAATTACATTTTTTTAAAATTAATACCTACGTGACTTTACCGAAAACCTTAGAATATGAATCTTGACAGACTATTGTATTTTATTACGTTTTATGTTTATTATTTAAAATGGTATTTTATTACGTTTTATTTTTGTCATTTAAAAATTTTATTTTATTACGCTTTATTTTTATTCTTTTAAAATTGTATTTTATTACGTTTTATGTTTATTATTTTAAAATTGTATTTTATTAAGTTTTATTTTTATTATTTAAAATTGTATTTTATTACGTTTTATTTTAATTCTTTTAAAATTGTATTTTATCACGTTTCATTTCTATTATTTAAAATAGTATTTTATTACGTTTTATTTTTATTCTTTAAAAATTGTATTTTATTACGTTTTATTTTAATTCTTTTAAAATAGTATTTTATCACGTTTCATTTTATTCTTTAAAAATTGTATTTTATTACGTTTTATTTCATCACATTATTACTTCCCTTCTACGTGACGACTTTACCGAAAGAACCCACAACAACATCAATCCCTGCAGACACAAACAGCTTTCAATAGAGGGGATCTTTGTCCGACGTTTCGCGACTCCTCCTGACCACTCGAAGGAGGCTACAAAACGCTCACCAGCCTCTCCGAGCCGTTCCCGGTGGTGACATCGGCAGTAAACATCCACTTGAACTTAACCACCGGCTGAGACTTGTTGTGCTTGCAGGGCAGAGACACCGACACGCCTTGTAGGGCATCTTGACGTTCAACCCTTGAGTCCATTGGGCAGGAGGTGCCTGGGTGGGTGGGTGGGGTGGGTTGGAAGGGGTGGGGGACAGGGCATATCAAGAGAAATTTAGCATATTTATGGGAAATGCAGGTGTGTGATTAGTGCTACTTATGCCCGTGCATTATGCAGGATTAGCAGCAGCAAAGGGAGGGGATATGGGAAATGCAGGTATGTGATTAGTGCTACTTATGCCCGTGCATTATGCAGGATTAGCAGCATCACAGGGAGGGGATATGGGAAATGCAGGTATGTGATTAGTACTACTTATGCCCGTGCATTATGCAGGATTAGCAGCATCAAAGGGAGGGGATATGGGAAATGCAGGTATGTGATTAGTGCTACTTGTGCCCGTGCATTATGCAGGACTAGCAGCATCAAAGGGAGGGGATATGGGAAATGCAGGTGTGAAGAACCAGTGGCATCTACATCTGTAGAACGTGAAGAACCAGTGGCATCTACATCTGCAGAACATGAAGAACCAGTGGCATCTACATCTGCAGAACGTGAAGAACCAGTGGCATCTACATCTACAGAACGTGAAGAACCAGTGGCATCTACATCTGCAGAACATGAAGAACCAGTGGCATCTACATCTGCAGAACGTGAAGAACCAGTGGCATCTACATCTGCAGAACATGAAGAACCAGTGGCATCTACATCTACAGAACGTGAAGAATCAGTGGTGGTGATGCTGATGATGTTGGTGATGGTGGTGGTGATGTTACTGATGATGCTGCTGCTGATGTTGATGATGATTCTGGTGATGGTGGTGATGGTGGTGGTGATGTTACTGATGATGCTGCTGCTGCTGATGATGTTGCTGATGATGCTGCTGCTGATGTTGATGATGATGATTCTGGTGATGGTGGTGATGGTGGTGGTGATGTTACTGATGATACA
>WFAB01002975.1:0-23192 GCA_018977245.1 Lethenteron camtschaticum | reverse complement strand
GCCTGTAAAGAGTTGACGACTGTGAAAATGCCTTCCCACACGCAGGGCACAGGAATGGCTTCTCGCCCGTGTGTGTTCTCTGGTGACTCTGAAGATGTGAAGACTGTGCAAATGTCTTCCCACACAGAGGGCACAGGAATGGCTTCTCGCCCGTGTGTGTTTTCTCATGATCTTGCAGATTTGATGCCTGTGCAAATGTCTTCCCACACACAGGGCACAGGAATGGCTTCTCGCCCGTGTGTGTTCTCTGGTGGTTTTGAAGAGTTGATGAGTGTGCAAATGCCTTCCCACACACAGAGCACGGGAATTGCTTCTCGCCCGTGTGTGTTCTCTGGTGTCTCTGAAGATGTGATGGCCGTGAAAATGCCTTCCCACACACAGAGCAATTGAATGGCTTCTTGTCTCCGTGTGCGTGGGGCTGGGGAGAGCGTATCTGCTCCATGTGAGCGTAGTAACAGTAGCGGTGTTATCGAGGCAAAAGTACGCTATCGTCCGCAAGGATGTTTAGCGTTTTTTGTTAACTGCTAAAACAAGAACGACACTCGCGTCTAACCGAGACGCAAAAAAATGCCGCTTATTTGACGACGAACACGTTTAAGAGTTTGTCCGCAAAAAAATACACTTACTTGGAGATTCACGGTATATCGATGTCTGGAACCCGTCTGAAGATGTCGCCACGAACTCTCCCGACGCAAAGTCGCCTAACTGTCGACACAGCAATTGTGCTCGCCAGGCTGCGTTGTCTCGCGGTTGAAGGGCGATCAGCAGAGCGACGAGTCGAGCGTCCAACCTCATCAAGTTCCCTCTCGAAATGGCATTGAGCTCTGCTTCTG
The DNA here is from genome assembly GCA_018977245.1 of Lethenteron camtschaticum. Taxonomy (NCBI): domain Eukaryota; kingdom Metazoa; phylum Chordata; class Hyperoartia; order Petromyzontiformes; family Petromyzontidae; genus Lethenteron; species Lethenteron camtschaticum. The sequence continues at coordinate 22,359 of WFAB01002975.1, read as the reverse complement.
AGCCGCCTTATAACTCCCCCCCTAGGATCCAATCCTTTGTCTTTCAGGATATTTGCATTCGATTGTTAATTTTGGAAGGCACAATCCGCATGTCTATTAACATACCGAAGGGTAATGTGCCCATTGTGCTTCATGCATGAATATGTAAGTGCATCTCAGTGTGTAATTATGCGCTTATTTTGAATAAATGGAAAAACTTTGTCCTCGATTTAAAGTGAATGCAGAGAAATTAGCATGTAACTTTAGAAAAGGAAGAGAGCGGCCTTCTCGACGAGGGAGTGAAACCCAATAGGTAATATTCTTTTACAGCGTTACAATGGATAGGTTGTAGTTCATAGGTTATAATATTACGTTTCACTATGTTAGAGCTTAACATGTGAGAGTATACAATATCAGAGTTGATCAAATACGACGATCAAGTGCGTCAATTGGGTGAGTTTGATCAGAGGCTTTAATCAAAGGCGTCATCCCATCACGGAACACCACCTCCCTGCGTTTATCACAGCAACAGAAGACATGCGGATTGTGCCTTCCAAAATTAACAATCGAATGCAAATATCCTGAAAGACAAAGGATTGGATCCGAGGGGAGAGTTATAAGGCGGCTCAGAAGCAGAGCTCAATGCCATTTGGAGAGAGAACTTGATGAGGTTGGACGCTCGACTCGTCGCTCTGCTGATCGCCCTTCAACCGCGAGACAACGCAGCCTGGCGAGCACAATTGCTGTGTCGACAGTTAGGCGACTTTGCATCGGCAGAGTTCGTGGCGACATCTTCAGACGGGTTCCAGACATCGATATACCGTGAATCTCCAAGTAAGTGTCGATTTTCGCGGATAAACTCTTAAACGTGTTCGTCGTTAAATTAGCGGGATTTTTTTGCGTGTCGTCGTTTTAGCAGTTAACAAAATCTAAAACTCAACGCTAAAAATCCTTGCGGCCGACAGCGTACTTTTAACTCAATAACACCGCTACTGTTACTACGCTCACATGGAGCAGAGACGCTCTCCACAGCCCCACGTACAAGGAGGCAAGAAGCCATTCAATTACTCTGTGTGTGGGAAGTCCTTTTCATGGCCATCACATCTTCAGAGACACCAAAGAACACACACGGGTGAGAAGCAATTCCCGTGCTCTGTGTGTGGGAAGGCATTTGCACACTCATCACATCTTCAGAATCACAAGAGAACACACACGGGTGAGAAGCCATTCCTGTGCCCTGTGTGTGGGAAGACATTTGCACAGTCATCACATCTTCAGAGACACCAGAGAACACACACGGGCGAGAAGCCATTCCTGTGCCCTGTGTGTGGGAAGACATTTGCACAGTCATCACATCTTCAGAGACACCAGAGAACACACACGGGCGAGAAGCCGTTCCTGTGCTCTGTGTGTGGGAAGACATTTGCACGGTCATCAAAACGGAAGAGGCATCAGAAGGTCCACGATGATAGGAAACTGAAATCAAAAGGTGAAATTCAAGGTGCTGCAATGAATCCTGAAGATAATTCCACCTTCGATCCCATGCAGTTGGATCCCGAGAGATGGCTGGATGTAATGGAGTGGCTCGTGGATAAAACCGAGAGCTCGGGGTGACTGAAATATAATGTTGCATGCGGTTATACCTATTAAGCTGTCTTGAGTACTTTTGTGTGTAATTCTGACCCTTTAGTTTTACACTTCGTTTGAAATTTTTTTGACGTGCAGGTAGTGATTTTTGATGTTGTGGTTGTGAGATGGTTCAATTCCGGACAATATTGTAGTGTTTAAGTCTTCCTGTTGAGCTAAAGTTGGAATGCATCTGTAGTTAGATCTTTACTCAACATTTTAAACGTTTTTTTCAAGTATTAAGCTTTTTTTGGTTGATAATAGTCGACTTTAGGATTTACATTGATGACGCGTTCGTTGGATATATGGCCTTGACTTGAACATAGACGAACAGTGAACAAACGTTGCGAACTAATAAGGAAATCATGGGGAATGATACTTTAACGCTTTGGTATTCCTGGAACGGATATGGTTTGCATTGTACTGTAACTGTTTGACCATAGGACGTAATAAATATTCGTTTTTTTTAACAATAGTTTGTCCGGTCTTTAAAAACATGTTAAGAGAGTTTCAGGTGGAGGATCTCCGTCACACAAGTGTGCCCTTAACCGGCAGCATCTTGGCTGTCTACCCGATTAGCACGTGTTCCTTGAGGGGAAAGGTCCCCGTAGTTAATCGTTCATCAACGTACCAGTCCCTAATCCCGAAGTATGTCGGGGATAAACTGTACTTTAAAACATGTAAACTGTAATACTATAAACGATAACAACATTAAACGATTATAAACTAGTGTTTAAATTCTAACCATATAAACGGAGGTAAGGTATTATAATATCATTAAAAGCATTAGAATATCAGTGTGGTCGTATACGAATCGCACTCTGCTCATATGTATGTATAGTGTACGTGCAAGGATCGGATAAAAATTATCACAATTACAACATGGCCATATTACAATCACGATTTTCACTGCTGTCATCCAATAACAAAAGACGGTATATATTTATATAAATACACGCACAAACCCATTATAAACTCATGAGATTATGAATCGTCACAATTATTATAACAATCACAAATTGTGACAAAGAAATTCCCACAAGCAAAACACCACGCTCACGTGACGAATTCTTAAACAAACTGCAACACAGAACTCAACAAAAAAAACTCCGCAATAAAAAGAACAACATCAATGGACAAATCCTAAAAACAGACAACACACGCACGTTAGTAGCTGTTAGAAGAAAACAACACCTAGCACCTTCAACTATACACATTATACAGCCAACTCGTAAATGGGGCGGTATATGACAGCCTTCGCTGCTGTCGACGGGGCCAAGCAGCGAGTGTTTAACTCCATTGTTTCAGAATCCGTGTCATCACACGGCCACAGCGCCTTAGCCAAACTACATCTCCCGAACCAGGCAGCCTTCTCTATGCTGTGTATTTTAGCAGTATATTTACGGACGCACTTGAAGATAACAATTCGTCTAGAAAAGACAGGCGACTTGTTCTACCAACACGATTTCAATTTATATCCGAAAGACGTATGAGTTCATTCATGAGTAGTATTCACTAAGCCCCGATGGCACTTACCTACACACAGTTATGATTAAACAAAGTAAACATTAGTCGCTCATCTCAGCTCAGACATGATCATAGCAATTATTTCCACATCCGTGTCGGGTCCCACGAGAACAGGGCACGTTCACAAACTCTCAGATTTTAAACTCACATTGTATACTCTAACATTATAAACTCTAACAATATAACCTTTAAACTATAAGCTATACATTGTAACGCTTTAAAATAACACTACAAACTAGTGTTATAGTAAACTTTAATGTCGTGAACTCTAACAATATAAGCTATGAGCGATACATTATAACGCTATAAAATTACATCATAAACTAGTGTTACAGATTAGAACACTGTAGATTGAAGTGTGGTATTCAAATCTCATTCGAATTCTTAGCTTCACACCGTGGTCCTCTAAGAATCACACTATGCTCGTGAGTTTGTAACATGTCTGTATGTAATATGCATGAATGTAACCAACCAGGCGAGTAATGGAAGAGCTGATCCCGAATCGGAGGCCGCCACCCGAACATCAGCAGCAGTCGATAGCGTGATTCTAATAGGACCACGTTGTTATTATAACAATTTTAATGCGATCAAAACCGCGCACCTCCCATTTTGCATTTACGACTCGCGATATGCATATACATATAACATACATTCTAGCTCAGTGTAATTCTAATACGACCAGAGTGTAATTCTAATCATTCTAATCCGATCTTAATCCACCAGTTCGCATATCCGACCCCCGGTTCGCATGTCCAACGGATATACATATTACATACATACATACATACGACCATAGTATGTATGTAATATGTATACATATGTGCAGTGTGATTCTATTACGATCACATTGTGATTATAATACTTCTAATGATATTCAAATATTGATTTGAAGCTTTCGTGACTGCATGAATTAATACTCGTTGGTTCTTTCGGTAAAGTCACGTAGGTAGAAATGAAACAAAGTAAATCACGTTTCGGACGAAACACAAGCGCCCGTCTTCAGGTGAGAATCGCGATATCCGCGATGTCTGCTGCGAGCAGCACGATGTCTGCTGCAGACATCGTTTCGGGCGCTTGTGTTGCGTCCGAAACGTCGTTATTTATTTTGTTTTATTTATACCTACGTGACTTTACCGAAAGAACCAAATAGTATAGATATTCTAATACTGTCCCTCCATTTACGGTCTTATAAATTATATAAAAAAACTAGTTTATATTCGTTTAATGTTTAATGTTGTCTTTTAAGCGTTACAGTTTACATGTTTTAGAGTACAAGTGATCTCCAGTATACTTCGGAATTAGGGAACGGAACGTTGCTAAACTATTTATAACGGCGACCTTTCCCCTCTAGGAACACATGTTGATGGTGGAGACAGCCAAGACGTTGCCGGTTAAGGTCAGACTTGTGTTGCTGCTGCTGCAGTTGCTGCTGCTGCAGTTGCTGCTGCTGCAGTTGCTGCTGCTGCAGTTGCTGCTGCTGCAGTTGCTGATGATAGGAAGCTGAAATCAAAAGGTGAAATTCAAGGTGCTGCAATGATTCCTGAAGATAATTCCACCTTTGATCCCATGCAGTTGTATCCTGAAAGATGGCTGGATGTAATGGAGTGGCTCGAGGATCAAACCGAGAGCGAGGGTTGTTTACTTATTAAGCCGGATTGAGAAACTTTGTGTGTAATTCTGACCTTTTAGTTTTACAGTTCGTGCAGGTGGTGATTTTTGATGTTGTCGGATTACTTGGTGAAGTGGTGTGATGAGCAGTGGTTGTGAGATGGTTCAATTCCGGACAATATTGTAGTGTTTATGTCTTCCTGTTGATCTAAAGTTGGAATGCATCTGGAGTTATATCTTTACTCAACAATTAAAACGTTTTTTTTAAGTATAAAGCTTTTTTTTGGTTGGTAATAATCGACTTTAGGATGTACATTGATGACGCGTTCGTTGGATATTTGGCCTTGACTTCAACATAGACGCACAGTGAACAAATGTGGTGAACTAATAAGAAAATCATGGGGAATGATACTTTAACGCTTTGGTATTCCTGGAACGGATATGGTTTGCATTGTACTGTAACTGTTTGAACATAATACATATTCGGTTGGAGTTTTAACGTAAAAATGATTGCAGATTAAAAAAAACGTATTTTAACAAATGTTTGTCCGTTTATTTATTTTACAATGTTCATAGCAAAAACGTGTTTTAAACGAGTTTCAGTTGGAGGATCTTCGTCACACAAATCTGTCCTTAACCGGCAGTGTCTTGGCTGTCTCTCCATTAACATGTGTCCTTCAAGGGGAAAGTCTCCATTATAAATGTATTCGCAACGTTACGGTCTCTAATCATCAAGTATGACATGTGAACTGTAACACTATCAACGATAACAAAAATAGTTAAAATACTATAATCTATTAACTAGTTTCATCATTTATAACACCAAAACAGAGGTACGGTATTATTAGTTTTGAACAAAATAAACGGAGGTTCGTGATTATAATCGCATAATAATAATTATAATCGCACTGTGATAATGTTAGAATCACACTGTGCCCATATGCATGTTAAGTGATTGCGAACCGGGGGTAGGATTTGCAAGATTTGAATCTCATTACAATTATTAAAATCCCACTGTAGTCGTATTAGAATCAAACTGTCCACTGTTGGATGAATGTCATGTTAATTTAATCGAATAGCTATATACGGTATGTAAACAGATAAAGTGTATAACAATCACATTATAACATAATTACATTTCAAGTGATTTGAAAAACATACGTTCATTTAAAAAAATGAGAATTTCGTGGACCTTGTGGGGAGATGGAGCACAGTGGATCGGAACGTCTCCGCTGCTGTCGACGGGGCCAAGCAGCGAATGTTTAACTCCAGTCACAGCGCCTTACACAAACTACATCTCCCCCACAAGGCAGCCTTCCCTCTGCAGTGTATTTTAGCCGTATATTTGAGGACGCTATTGAAGATAACAATTCGTCAAGAAAAGGCAAGATTACAATGTCTTTCATAAAGGAGTATGAGTTCATTCATGAGTAGTATTCGCTAAGCCCAGATGGCACTAACCTGCACTCAGTTTTGTTGAAACAAAGTTAACATTAGTCGCTCAAATCTCAGCCCAATCATGGTCATTGCAATTATTTCCAAATCCGTGTGGGGTCCCACGAGGACAGGGCACGGCCAAAAACTCACACTGTAAGCTCTAACATTATAAACTCTAACAATATTACTTTTATAGCTGTACATTGTAACGCTATAACTATACCACTGTAATCTACATTTATAGTAAAATCTAATGTTGTGAACTCGAACATTAAAACCTATGAGCTCGACATTATAACACAAAAAAATAACATTATAAACTAGTGGTATAGATTAGAATACCATACATTGAAGTGAGAGACATCGCATTCGAATTATTAGAATCACTCCGTAGTCCTCTTAGAATCATACTTTGCTCGTAAGTACGTTACATGTCTGTATGTAATATGTCTGTATGTAATATGTATGTATGTAATATGTATGTAACATGTCTGTATGTAACATGTCTGTATGTAATATGTATGTATGTAATATGTATGTAACATGTATGTATGTAACATGTCTGTATGTAATATGTATGTATGAACTAATTAAAAAACATGACAATTTTACTCTGCACAAGAAGCTCAAAGAAGCTGGTAACATCTACAGACCAGCCCCAACAGCTACCTTGTATGCGGACAACAACCAACCAATCCTAAATAAACAAGAAAAAATGGACACCTGGACAAACTATATACACAAGCTCTATGGCGCCACGAGAACACCTGCAGAAAAAGACCAACAGATGTCGAAAGACGCTCTACACATTTTAACATCAGAAGTAGAACATGCAATCAAAACAGCTAAGTCAGGCAAAGCGTGCGGGCCCGACACAATCCATGTAGAATTGCTCAAACTATTAGACAGTAACAACATACGACAACTGACTAATTGGTACAATCAAATATACATTGGCAATAAAATTCCATCCGACTGGCTACAATCCATCTTTGTGGCCATACCAAAGAAAGCAACAAGCCGGAAATGCGAGGACTACAGACTGATAAGCTTGATGAGCCACGTGCTGAAAGTCTTCCTGAAGGTGATCCAACAGCGCATACGCTCCACATGCGAAAATGCATTGAAGAACACACAATTTGGCTTCTGCAAAGGACTAGGCACAAGAGAAGCAATCTTCTGTCTACAGATACTACTACAGCGATGCTACGAACATCAGAAAGAAGTGTACATCTGCTTCATAGATTACGAGAAAGCCTTTGACTCAGTCGACCACGACCGACTAGCAGCTCTATTAAAACAACTGGGACTAGATAAAAACGACATCAACTTCATCATTGCTCTTTATTGGAAGCAAACAGCCCAACTCCGATATGACAACGAATTGACAGACCCAACACCAATACAAAAAGGTGTACGACAAGGCTGCCCACTTTCACCCAGTCTTTTCAACATCTACTCGGAGCAGATTTTTGATCGAACACTAGCAGATAAAAACATTGGTATTAAAGTCAATGGACAATACATCAACAACATCAGGTATGCCGACGACACTGCACTGCTGGCCGATTCGGAACAAGACCTACAACAAATCTTGGACGAGGTTGCCACAGAGAGTCAAATATGGGGCTTACGAATTAATAAAAAGAAAACAAAGGTTATGAAGGTCAGCCGAACTACAAGCAAAATAACAATCAAGCTTGGCAGCGAAAAATTGGAACAAGTACACCGATTTAAATACCTTGGTGTAATCATTGACGATCAGTTGAACCATGAAGTCGAAATCAAGAGCAGAATTGAACAAGCAAGGCAAGCATTTATTAAATGGAAAACACTCCTTGCAGACCGCAACTTGAGTACATCACTGAAACTGCGCACACTGAAATGCTACATCTGGTCAATTTTGCTGTACGGAGTAGAGACGTGGACATTGACAACAACAGCAACAAAAAGGCTCGAAGCTTTCGAGATGTGGCTGTATCGAAGGATGCTGAAAATCCCATGGACAGCCAAAACCACCAACACACAAGTTCTGCAAGATATGGGCACTGACAGGCAACTGCTGAAGACCATCATTAGCAGGAAGTGTTACTACCTAGGCCACATTGCCCGAAACGACCACAAATACCAGCTATTAAAGCAAATCCTGGAAGGAAAAATCGAAGGGAAAAAACGACCAGGACGGCCAAAAACGACATGGCTCAGTAACATCAAAACATGGCTACAATTAACAACAGCACAAACTCTACACGCCGTGCTAGACCGGGACCAATATCATCGTGAAGTCGCACACGCCGTTAGGCAGCACTAAAGAAGAAGATGTATTATGGCTGTATGTAATATGTATGTATGTAATATGGACGTGCGAACCAAGGGTGGGATCTGTGAAATGGAAGGTGCAGGATCAGGATCTGATTACGTTTTTTGTCGCACCAGAATTACACTGTGCTCAAATCTACGTTATATGAAAATACGCATCAGAAGACCAAAATGTGGCCTGCGAGGTGCCAGGTTTAGAATCGCATAAAATTATTAGAATCACACCATCATCGTATTAGAATCAAGTTGCCCACTGATTCATGAATGTTCTATCTCAATGGCATCGAATAGCAATACACAAGTATGGAAATGTATAAATAATTGAACAAACCTACTGAGCTCGTGCGATTATGAATCGTTACAATTGTAATGACTCCAGACTCTGTAGACTGGTAGAGGGTTATATTATTTAGCCTGTAACACTGCTTACGACACCGGAATCACGATATAGCAACGACAACGACGAGACAGCAACAAGCCACGACCCGATATTCCACCAAAACAGCCCCGGACCTCGTTCCTCCCCCTCTCTTATTCTCGGTGTGAATTTACCACCACCCTTTGTCCCACCTTCTCTTCTTTCACTCTTTATAGCCTATTGTCACCGCTTGTCCCTTAGTAGATGCACTGTCTTCACATCAGCAATATGTTTTAGAAGCCAAGTGCATCAGTGCAGCAGCTGTAGCAAAATTCCCCGACGCCCAACAATCACAATCTTAACGGGCAACTGCAAGGGGTAAGCGGTGTGACCACACTCACTCGACAACATCAACAAACCAACACAATAACCACAACAATAAATATCAAACGCTTCCACATTGTGAAGGGAACCCTTCCCATCGTTCGTGGGTTGGGAGTGAAGCCTACTAACACAAACTTGAGCATTTTGACCGGGTTCTCGACGCCAGTCCAATCTCATTATGGAATACTGTGCCTTTCCAGGCACCGTTCCTCGCAAATGGCGGATCCTTGAGGCACCCCGGGCCTCAGGGGCTCGAAAACTGTGGGCGCCACAACACATTTCCTTTGGAGTACGGTTTCCGTTGCCGAGCGCCCCACCACGTTGGACACACCAGACTTGGGCTGTACAGGACATGGGGATGAGCTGTCTGGGTGGGGACGGACATAAGTCTTGAGGCGGGATGGGTGGATGAACCAACGGCGACGTCCTAAATACATTCGAACACACTGCAGCCATTTCACCTCTATGACTTCTACCGTACCTTGCAATTGACTGAGCAACTTGGGGATATACCCGGTGGCACCTGTGGGCAAACAAGCATGCCCTGTCCCTGACCGCCCATGGAAGCACGTGTTTCCACCGCCTTGTGTTTTTTTCATTAGCGGCTTACAGAAAGTAGAGCGCGTATCGTCATCGGGGTCTGTGCTGAAGTCGGGGCTCGGAGTCAGGTGGAACGCGGAGCCAGGGGCAAGGGAGTCGGGATAGGAAAGAGCGCAGCGCCAGGGCTGGAGGTGGCTGCGCTCCTCGGCCGGCCGTGTTGGCTGAGCCCACGGCCGGCGCAGAGGAGGCAGCACGGGGCAGCCGACTGTGTCGGGGGCACCAGTGGGACCGAGCGCGGGACTCCTCACCCCTGGGAAGTTGGTACACCTGGTGTATGTCAATAACTTTAATAAACCCTCGGCGAAAGCCCTTAAACCTCACATTCGTCTCCGAGTGCGTCCTGGGAACTTCTCTACATATGTATAATAGTGTTCGGGCATGTGAACTGTGCTCGTATGTATGTAACTAGCAGTTGCCGCCCGCTTCGCGGGCGGTGTGTATATGCTTGGTTGGTGGGGAGTTGAAAGTGGCTGGACACAATATACATGTTTTGGTGATTGTTTTATGTTTATTTTTGTGAGGTTATATGAATTTTTATGAGACGCTCAAACGACAATATTCAAGAATGCAACTTATTCAATAATATAATGCAACTTATTGAAATATCTGGCGATACACGATATTCTTCGTGTACACTCCGTCTTCCTCCTCGTCGTCAGGTCCCTCAAAAAGCGCCTTGATGTTGGATCTTGCCGTGACTCGCGATAGTGCCACGTACAGTTGGCCGTGCGAGAAGCATGGCGTTGGTAGATATAATCCCAGGTTGTGAACAGTTTGCCCTTGCGCCTTGTTGATGGTCATCGCGAATGCTGGGACAATGGGGAACTGTTTGCGCCGAAGTCGAAATGGGAAGTCCTTCGTGTCCAATTCGCGGCGGATATGGTTGTTCTCAAGCAGCGAGTCCAAGACCAAGTGTGGGTACTCGGAAAGCTGCGGGAGGTCGTCAAAGTCCGACAGAGCCATCCCACCTGTCGTGAGGAACTCGTGGAGGCTGTGAAGGGTCTTGGACTTTACCATTTTTTTTATTTTATTTGATGCTGCTAATCCTGCATAATGCACGGGCATAAGTAGTACTAATCACATACCTGCATTTCCCATATCCCCTCCCTTTGATGCTGCTAATCATGCATAATGCACGGGCATAAGTAGTACTAATCACATACCTGCATTTCCCATATCCCCTCCCTTTGATGCTGCTAATCATGCATAATGCACGGGCATAAGTAGTACTAATAACATACCTGCATTTCCCATAAATATGCTAAATTCCTCTTGATATGCAATTTTTTTTGTCAAGGCGCCCTTTCCCCCCCTTCCAACCCAGCTTATATATATGCTCCAAGCACGTGTGCTGTTTCATTCAGACGCTGTCGCCTCGACAGACCTGGTTTTCACCTGAGGACGGCGGCTTGCGTTGTGGCCGAAACGTGGTGAGAATTATTTTATTATGTTTAATTTTTTTATTGTATTACTTCCCTTGTACGTGACTTTAGCGAAAGAACCAAGAAGATTTAGCATTTCTTCTTTGTTGGTCAGCTGGCGGTACTGGTACTCGTAATCGCGAGCCAATTCGTCGTAGAATTTATCCCAGAGAGCCTTGGCATCTGCTGGCATGGAATACAGCAGAATGGTAGCGAAGAGTTGACGAAGCTGGTACGGCATCTGAAAGAGCGAGGCTTCTTCCAGACAAGCAACCCATTCGGGATCGCATTCAAGGTAGCCTGCTCGCATGGCTGCTTCCAGCGGTTTGTTTTGTTTTATTTTATTCGTAACGCACCATCCATATGCGCTCCACCATCCACCATGCCCTTGCATGGCAAAGACACTGCTCTGGTGTGCGTCAGCGTGTGCGCCATCCACAGTGACATTGGTCAGAAATTGCACCTTTCCGATCGCACACAGGTTAGCCCTTGCATCCTCCGTCTGTATGTACACACACAGACAAATCCGTTATGGGGCCACCTAGTTTTTTCTGATAAAAAAATATTTAGTTGGTGTTTTTACGTTGACGTATTCCAATTGTGGGTGTTTTACGCATGCATCAGATTTTTGGGTTCCTCACATATGATATCAGAGGGGTGGGTCACTCCATTTCTCAATCGAACAATAACGGGGATCGTTTCAGTTATGACAGCTTGCAGATAGAAACATTGCATGATCGTATACTAATAATGACAGAATTTGTACCCCAGTGGAGGGCATCCCCCACCCGGCGCTTCTTACCGGTACTGTGAAATCCAGACCTCTCCTCCTCCTGAACCGTTCACAATACCCTGTGGTAGTACCATAATCATCTCAATAAAGCGATCACTTTCCAATGCCCATTTTGATCCCGTGAGTTACCCGGGTGGTGTCACACTGTACTCATTGTTTTAGCATGTCGCAAATTCCGATATGGCTTGTGCAACGGCCAGAGAGTGACAGCGGCGGGGGCCGGGCTGCAACCTTTTTTGACAGTACATTTCAATGTGCATGGGATTGCCACTCCAAAACATCATAAATGTACAGGAACGCCAACTGCATCCGTGCCAAACATGATACGCGGACACATGCTGCATATTATACAACACATGCCCTTACCAGCAGCAGCATGCACAACATCTCAATTACACAACCGAAGTAGACAGCAAGCCGTCCATGGAGACGTGATCAACGTCAATACATAATAATGGTAATAAGCCGGATAAACCGAAAAGTACCCATTGTACCCATCAAACAGTCAGCTGGGTTGCCCCATGGGGGTATTGACCCATGGGCGAAACTGTAGGGGTGCGCTACGCAACTGGCCGTGGTCCCGGCAGGTGAAGCTGCCAGCTCAGTCCGCTAAGACTTACTGTATAGCGACCCCTGCCTACTCGTAAGATAAAGTTGTTTGGGGACTCCACTAATCGCAGCACCCATTTTTTACATAAATAAACGTAATATTAGCGTAACTACCATTCGCACACTTGCATACACACCACACTCACACAGCGCAGGGTCTGCGCCCACAGTGCACTGCACCACTGCGGCGCAGACCTTGCCAAACCTATGCTTTCGCTCTCTGCCGGGCGTGTTAATTATTTATTTAGAATCAAAGTGAGCTTTGGCTTTTTGCCAGCTGTTTTATTTTTATCGAATCAGAGCGAGCTGTCAGGGCGGGGCCGTAAATAAATAAATAATCGTCCAGATACGCACGCAGACGACCAAACCAGCGTAGTTGTTTATGATACCGTACCTCCGTTTATGTTGTAATGAATTAGGAAACCAGTTTATAGTCATTTAATGTTGAGTGATATCGTTCATAGTGATACAGCTGAAGTCATAGAGGTGAAACGGCCTAAGTGTGTACGAATACAGATAGGGCGTCGCCGTTGGTTCTTCCACCCATCCCGCCTCAAGACTTATGTCCGTCCCCACCCAGACAGCTCATCACCATGTCCTGTACAGCCCAAGTCTGGTGTGTCCAACGTGCTGGGGCTCTCGGCAAACGGAAACTATACATTGCGACGCTTTAAAATAATAGTAGTTTAATGTTTCGTGCTATCGTTTATAATGTTACAGTTGACATGTTATAGCAGGGGTCGGGAACCTTTTTGACTGGGAGAGCCATAAAAGCCAAATATTTCTAAATATATTGCATTGAGAGCCATGTAGTATTTTTAACGTATAATAAATTAAATATTTCTTACTTTTAATGCGACTTCTGGTGCTGCATGGTTTTGCTGATGGCCTTGTAGTAGTCTGGTTCGTACGTGGTGAGGTTGAGCTTCGTGCAGGCGTGACCCGTGAAATTTATCTTCAAAACAAATTTCTGTTTACTTTAAAATGACACAGTATTATTAAGCAATATCACAAGTATTTTAAAATCAGTTCCAAACTGATTTTTTAAATTTATTTTTTCAACTCAAATTTGTCTGGGAGCCATATGCCGTCACCAGAAGAGCCATATATGGCTCGCGAGCCATAGGTTCCCGACCGCTGTGTTATAGAGTACAGGTGATCTCCAGTATACTGTACTTCGGGATAAGGGACCAGAATGCTGCGAAACGATTTATAACGGGGCCATTCGCCTCTGGGAACATGTTAATGGGGAGACAGCCAAGATGCAGCTCGTTAAGGGCAGACTTGTGTGACGGAGATTAGCGACTACTACTGAAGAATTAGCTCACACTCATTTATGATAGAATTTGTCATAATTTTGGTTGATTACGGAGAACAAGACACCTGCTATGTTGACGAATTCTTAGTACATATAGTGTACTTACCTATATTGCTAAATATCGTTAACACTAGAATAAGCTTGCAGTTCTTAGCCATCTCATCACGTTGCTTCAAATATGCTCTAGGTTGAGTGTCCTGATGTGGTCTGAAGCATTTACTGTGATTAAATTGAAGCATTCAAAGCGGTCCACAACCCTCAATTGTGCAGCTCGGAATAATGGAGGAATTCGCATTTTTTGGGGGGGTTTTTTAAACCTGAGGCCATAATTAGGAGGTACATCACAAGCGAAAGCGATAGTATTTGCCAAGAATATCTTCATTAATCGAGAACGAAAGTAGGAAGTTCAAATGGTGTCATATACCGCCTAATATTCGAGTTGGATCTTTGGGGCTGTATAATGTGTAAAGTTGAAGGTGCTATGTGTTGTCTTCTTCGAACAGCTACTAACGTGCGTGTGTTGTCTGTTTTTAGGATTTGTCCATTGTTGTTGTTAGCTTTGTCGTGCGCATTTCTTGTTGAGTTCTGTCACTTTAGTGTTGCAGTTTGTTAAAGAATTCGCCACGTGAGCGTGGTGTTTTGCTTCGTGGGAATTTCGCTTTGTTACAATTTGTGATTGTTATAATAATTGTAACGATTCATAAGCTCATGAGCTTATAATGTGTTTGTGCGTTTATTTATTAATGGAAAACTGTCTATTGCTCTTCGATACCATTGAGATGGAACATTCATCCAGCAGTGAAAATCGTGATTCTATAACGACCGTAGTGTAATTGTAATTGTTTTAATCCGATCCTTGCACGTACACTATACATACATATGAGCAAAGTGCTATTCTAATAAGACCACACTGTGATTCTACTGCTTATAATGAGATTCTAATACCTTACCTCCGTTTATATGGTTATAAATTAAAACACTAGTTTATAATCATTTAATGTTTAGTGTTATCGTTTATAGTGTTACAGTTTACATGTTATAGAGTACAGTTTATCCCCGACATACTTCGGGATTAGGGACTGGTACGTTGATGAACGATTAACCACGGGGACCTTTCCCCTCAAGGAACACGTGTTAATCGGGTAGACAGCCAAGATGCTGCCACACTTGTGTGACGGAGATCCTCCACCTGAAACTCGCTTAACATGTTTTTGCTAGGAACATTATAAAATAAAGACCGTACAAACATTTGTTAAAAATACATTTTTATTCATCTGCAATCATTTTTACGTCAAAACTCGAAGGGAATATGTATTATGTTCTATGTTCACACATTTCCAGTACAATGCAAACCATTTCCGTTCTAGGAATACCAAAGCGTTAAAGTTTCATTCCCCATGATTTCCTTATTAGTTCACCACATTTGTTCACTGTGCGTCTATGTTGAAGTCAAGGCCATATATCCAACGAACGCGTCATCAATGTACATCCTGAAATCAGCTATCTAAAACCAATCAAAAAAGCCATGTTGAGTAAAGATGTATCTACAGACGCATTCCAACTTTAGCTCAACAGGAACACTTAACGACTACAATTGAACCCTCTCACAACCAGAGCTCATCACACCACTTCGGCAAGTAATCCGATAACATTACAAACCACCACTGTGCACGTCATTAAACTCTCACAAAAACTGTAAAACTAAAATGGTCAAAATTACACACAAAAGTACTCGATACGGCTTAAAAGGTATAACCACATGACGTAATATTTTTTCAGTCACCCCGAGCTCTCTGGTTGACTCTCGAGCCACTCCATTACATCTGAAGTATGGGAATTGACGGCAGGAACTTCTTGACGGGTAACACACTTTTATTAAATCCTTTAGGTATCACAATACAACGTGTGGTCTTTCTTCTTCCTCCGACACACTCCACTAATCTCGTGTAAGCTCTAGGCCTCTGGCTACACCCGATACACTTGACTCGTGTAGACCCTATGCCTCTGGCTACACACCATATACTCGACTCGTGTAAGCCCTATGCCTCTGGCTACACAATACACTCGACTCGTGTAAGCCCTATGCCCTGGCTACACATAGTACATTCGGCTCGTGTAGACCTATGGCTACACCCACTACACTCGCCTCTGGGTTACACAGAGTCCCGGTCCCCTTAGGACAGCGGGGCTAGGTACCGCAGGGCTCTAGGTCTTCATCCCCGTCTTCATTCTTCGCTGGTTACACACTGCCCTTACGCCTGTGTGCATCCCCTTTTATAGCCCCTGCTCACGAGAGACGGAGCTGATGCGGCGTCGACGTGTGCGTCGTTCCTTAATGACCCAATCACGACGCACTCTCTCTACGATCCGCTTTCCCCAGCGCGTGTAAACATTACTCCACCAATCACACTGCGCTGCCACCTGATCACTCCCTCTCAGCGCGTCACCGCCCACAGCCAATCGGTACCCCGTAACCCACGACCCCGCGCTGACCCCTGATCCTCCACCGTCAGCGCGCGTCACCACCTACACAGCCAATCATCACGCACTGTGCATACGATCCTTAATCCCAGCGCGTATCACCTCTACATCACCCCCTCCCACATAGCTTGCAGCCGGCCCGGCTGTTAACCTACAACACAACATAACGCAACGCAGTAATAAAGAACTCCACATCCCAGTGTGCCCCGTAACACAACAACAACAACATAACACAACCTTAAATACGAAGCAATATACAGCCCGACGAACAACACAATAAAAGCGAACACCGTAAAACGAACGCGCCAAGTGTCACTGTGACCCACGCAGTGCCGAGGCGCTCCGGCTGCCTCGACTCCGCACGTGGTAGGTTACACAAAGTAGCGCGACCTAGCGCGAGTCCGTCTGGCCGGTCCGTCGTATGGAACGGGACGTTGGCGACCGTCCGGTGTCTCCGGCAGCTCTAGACGGCACGGATCGGGCCTGGAAGGACCGGCCCCGCCGTGAAGATCCGGCCGCCGGTGGTCGGCAGCAGTCAGTTCCGAGACACCTGGGAGCGGGTCAGGCGGAGACATGTGAGGAGCAGGCAAGGACAATTCCCCCTCAGGGTCGTCGGTCACGTCACATGCTCGGCCCTCACGACACAAGGGGAGGCCATACGGAGGCGAGAACGGTTTCAGTCGGGAGGGGTGGACGTACCAACGGCGTTTCCCCCATTTTATCTGAACGCACTGGGGGCGTGCAACCCGCACGACCTCCACGGGTCCCCGCCACGGCTTCAACAATTTAGGCGACGTGGCCAAAGGTGCCTGAGGGCAATGCAGCCAGGCCTTGTCACCTGGTTCCCAATTGTGCACGGACACCTTCCGTGCCCGCAACCGCTCGTTCGCAATTTGGCGAGCCCGCGAATTAAGCCGTGCGGCCTCCCTTGCCTCTGTCAGTTTATGAATATTAAATTTAATATGCTCTGCCAATTTAGAATTAGTTCGTGGTGCGGGCAGACCCAGCTGCGTTTCCATGGGCGGGTCGGCTTCCCGACCGTACATTAGAAAAAACGGGGAAAACCCCGTAGCTGCATGGGGGGCCATTATATACGCGGCAAGGACCCCAGGGACCTGCAGGTCCCAATCAACATGCGACTCACACACCTGCTGGCACAGCATAGAGGTCAATGTCCTGTTAAGCCTCTCCACCATCCCGTCCGTCTGCGGGTGGTACGGGGAGGTACGCACCTTTTTGGTACCCAACAGGTCGCACACCTCCTGCAGTAATTTACTCGAAAAATTTTTCCCTTGGTCAGTCAGCAAGCGTTCGGGAGCCCCCTTGTCCAGGACGTAGCCCTGGACAAAGGCGTCCGTCACAGCCGCCGCCGACTGGTTGGCGAGTGGCCACGCCATAGGCCACCGGGTAAAATATTCGACCCCCACCAACAGGTACTTATTACCCCTAGGCGTGACCGGAAAGGGCCCCAGAATATCGAGTGCAACGAGCTCGTTAATGCGCGAGACCTGAATAGATTGCAGCGGTGGATTAGCTGCCACGGGCGGTGGTTTCCGTCTGGCGCACTCAACACAACCCTTCAGAATATTCACCATGTCACCCCCCATTCCCGGCCAATAATAGTCACGCTGAAGCAGGGCAAGCGTTTTGTTAACTCCCAAATGCAAGAGGCGTTCGTGTGCGGCCAAGACAACCTTCCCCCTCACAGCAGAAGGCACCACAATCGCATGCCGCCGGGACAAACTGTCCCATCTCATCAACAGGCCCTGCTTAAGCTCGTAGGAGCCAGTTCGGTCGTGGCTACCTTCGGAACCCTCTGTCTTTCGGCGCAATGCCAGCAGGGAGCTGTCCGCCATTTGGAGACGGCCCCACTCAATCAACGACAGTGAGAGCAGCGAGTCCTGACCCCCTGGGGTAGCGGGACCATCCCCAATTGGTGTGCTCGCGGTCGCAACCAACGCCTCCCTACCTTCCGTAACCGGAGGTTTACAGCGCGCCGATCCCGATAAGCACGCACATTTGTGACAAGGCAACAACCGCGACAGGGCATCGGCATTCGTGTGTCGCAACCCTTTACGGTACGTAGTCGTGAACTGATAGTCCTGGAGGACTTCCAACCACCGCGACAATTGGCCCGAGGGCTGGGCAACCCGTAATGAATACTGGAGCGCCGCATGGTCCGTCCGGACCGTGAAATGACGACCATAGAGATATGGCCTGAATTGTTGTACAAAAAAAACAATGGCAAGTAGTTCACGACGGGTGACGCAGTAGCGCTGCTCTGCCGGCGACAACACCCTGCTACCATAGGCGACCACCCGTTCGACCCCTCCAACGACTTGGGACAGCACTCCCCCAATGCCCGTGTTGCTAGCATCCGTGTCTAGCAAGAAGGGACTCTCAAAGTCCGGATAGCGCAAGGGTGGGGCCCTTACCAAGGCGTCGCGGAGGGAGCAGAATGCAGCCTCCTCCTCCGGTCCCCACCGGAACTTCACTCCTTTTGCCGTTAAAGCGTGCAAGGGCTTTGCAATGGTGGCGAAGTGCTCAACGAATCGGCGATAATACGAAGCAAAACCGATGAAACTGCGCACGTCTGACACTGACGTGGGCGTCGGCCACGAACTGACACAGTCCGTCTTCGCAGGATCGGTAGAAATCCCCGAAGAGTCGACAATGTGACCCAAGTACCTCACGGATTTACGAAAAAGATGGCATTTGGCCGGTTTAAACTTTAATTTAGCCGATCGCATTCGCAAGAACACCCCTCTCAATCGCTGGAGGTGTTCTTCGAACGTTTTACCGAAAACAATGACATCGTCAAGGTAAATGAGGCACGTCTCCCACTGCAAGCCCGACAAAACCAATTCCATAAGACGCTGAAACGTCGCAGGAGAGGAGTGAAGTCCCATGGGTAACCGGTTAAACTGAAACAGGCCCCCTGGAGTCCGGAATGCAGTCTTAGGCTTAGACTCCTCGTCGAGTGGCAACTGCCAAAATCCGGACAATAAATCAAGAGTCGAAAAGTATCGCGCACCGGACAATGCGTCGAGAGACTCGTCCATCCTGGGGAGCGGATACGCGTCGGCCACCGAGATCTTATTCAGGCGGCGGAAATCGACGCAAAATCGCAGGGACCCGTCCTGCTTTTTAACGAGCACAATAGGTGCTCCCCAAGGACTGGAAGAAGGCGAAATAATGTCGGCTTCCAGCATATCGTTAACTGCCGACTGAACATGTTCCTTCTCAGCAGGACTCAGTCGGAAGGGATTTTGCCTGACCGGTGCCGCATCGCCCGTTTCAATGTGGTGGCGTAGCAGGTCCGTGCATCCGATATCATACTTATGTTTACTGAAGACATCCGAAAATTCAATCAGCAACCCGCGCAACGCACCCAACTGTACCGCTGACAAATCGTCAGAGTCCGCGCACAGCATATCAATCCAATCTAGGTCCTCCTTTGATGGTACGCTATTCGTGGGGCTCGGATCAGCCTGCGCAACCAGCCTCCCCTCCGCAGGGACCCGTGCCGCGTGAGCCAGCACGGTGCCCTGCTGAATGACGGCCGGCCGCGCCCCAGCGTTTAAAACCATGACAAACGGATCCCTGTCTGCCCCAACCAAAGTGTGAGCCACCGATAAATCGAGACCTCCAACAGCCCTATTAGAAGGACCCAAAAGCATGGCCTGTTCCGAGGCCTCCTTCCCCATGGCTTCCGTAACCGGAGGGGAATCAACATTTGTGAACCCGGGGGCACGTGCACGGTCTGTGTTGCTAACGCCTGAATGGTAGCGCACGCCGTCCGAATTACATTAGGGCTCGTCAAAAATGAAATACGGCGACCCGATGGTAGTTCAATGCAACGCTGATCAATGAGAATTTTGATGGGCATTTTCGCCAAAAAATCAGTGCCCAATAGGCAAGGAACCGCCAGGGAAGATGAAACGAAAACGGGTCCCGACAATTTGATATCACCAATGCAAATGGACGCCCTAATCTGACCGATAATGCCCAACGATCCCCGTTAGCGGCGTAAAATGGCACATCCACCGGAAGAAGCGGACGACATTGTACCGGGAGAATATTATAAATGAGATCCGAAATAATAGTCGCCGATGCCCCCGTGTCCACTAACACCCTGACCTCGACCCCATCAATCGATCCGGTAACGACGGATGAACCCGCTGAGGCAGCCACTATTCTGTGCCCCAATTCCGACCATTTAATGTCTCCCCGGTCCCGGCCGAACCCCCCTCTCCGAACCGAATCCCCGAACTCTACTCGGCTCTCCCTCGTCGCAACGCGACGACCCATACGTGTCGAGTATGCGGGCCAAGCATGTGAGGTGCCGCGACTTGCCGGGGTTTGCAGTGATGACTTGGGGCCTTGGTCGTCGTCCAGCCGAGGTCCCATGGCGCGCTGACGTGGGGCACGGCAACCGGAGGCCACGTGGCCACGAAGGCCGCAGTTATAGCAGGTGATGACAGTAGTCGGAGATCTCGGTTGCTCCAGCTTGCGGGCCGCTCGCAGAGGCGAACGACCCCCCGACCTCCAGTCCCCCGCTCGTCCCGCGATGAACGCGTCCTCTCGTGGGCTGACGACTTGGGGCACGGTGTCAACCGGACCCGGAGTTGAGGCCACGGCAGCGTTGCAGACGACCCCCTGCTTTCGTTGAAGGACCTCGTGCGCTTGTATGCTCGTGGCGACCCGTAATGAAGAAATATCGGTGTCGTCGGCCGTGTTGATGGGGACCCCCAGGTCCTGCGCCAACTTGAGCAGCTGCTCCAAAACCATCGCATCTTGGCCCTCCTCGTCCATACGAGGGAACGCGGCGTCAGCGAGAGCGAGCAACGCCGTGCGGTAGGCGAGCACGGTCTCCGTGTCCGCCTTCCGTCTTGCGTAGAAATGATGGCGGCACGCCGAGGGAGGACCGTAGACTTTTGCCATGAGAGCCAGCGCATCCTTGAGCGTGGAGCGGTCCGACCTGCATGCGGACGTGAAGGCCGCGAGCGCGTTGTCGTCCAGCATGGCAGGCAGTGCCCGCAGTGCCGTAGCGTCGGACCAGGCGGACATCTCTTGATGCGCCAAAAATCTGCGCTGAAATAGGCTCCAATCCCCGCCTTCCGCCTTGAATGCTGACAACGTGGGAAGGCGCTGCTGAAAGATAAAGTCGTCCTCCTCCTCGTGCTTCCTCTCTGCCCCCCGTCGGTGTGTAAGATGGCGGCCCCAGTGGCGGGTGTGTGATGGCGGTCCGCCGCGCGCGTTGGTGACGTCAGCGGCCGCGCATGGAGAACCGCTGCCACGTGGTGATGGCCGTTCCCGCCAAAAGTTGGAGCGGATGAAATGGCGGGAATCGCCAAATCGTTTTGGCGGGAATCTGCAGGGCGACCCTGTAGCACGTCGGCCGCCGTCCCCGCTCCTCCCGACGAGCTGATCTCCGCCAAGATGGACGCGGCGGCGAGCAGCAGCTCCGCCAGACGGGAGTGTGCCTCGCGAAGCACGGTGTCAGTCCCCCGTCGCTCGTCCGGCGCCGTCGGTGGATCCTGCCCCGTGGGCAGCTCCTCTTCCTCACCCCCTGATGCCCGCTGGCCCGCGTCGTCGAGGTTGTCCTCGTGGTCAATCCCGTGGGTCCGACGGTTCCTCCTTGTATCCATGCTTGGAGGACCGTTTCACTTCTGACGCCAGTTGAAGTATGGGAATTGACGGCAGGAACTTCTTGACGGGTAACACACTTTTATTAAATCCTTTAGGTATCACAATACAACGTGTGGTCTTTCTTCTTCCTCCGACACACTCCACTAATCTCGTGTAAGCTCTAGGCCTCTGGCTACACCCGATACACTTGACTCGTGTAGACCCTATGCTCTGGCTACCACCATACGCTCGACTCGTGTAAGCCCTA
>WFAB01002974.1:20000-23196 GCA_018977245.1 Lethenteron camtschaticum | reverse complement strand
TGGTGAGTTGGGTGGGTGAGTGGGTGAGTGAGTGGGTGGGTGAGTGGGTGAGTGGGTGGGTGAGTGGGTGAGTGGGTGGGTGAGTGAGTGGGTGAGTGAGTGGGTGGGTGAGTGGGTGAGTGGGTGGGTGGGTGAGTGGGTGGGTGAGTGGGTGAGTGGGTGG
Source organism: Lethenteron camtschaticum (assembly GCA_018977245.1). Taxonomy (NCBI): domain Eukaryota; kingdom Metazoa; phylum Chordata; class Hyperoartia; order Petromyzontiformes; family Petromyzontidae; genus Lethenteron; species Lethenteron camtschaticum. The sequence goes on along the minus strand of WFAB01002974.1, from coordinate 23,033 downwards.
GTGAGTGAGTGGGTGAGTGAGTGGGTGGGTGAGTGGGTGAGTGGTGAGTGGGTGAGTGGGTGGGTGAGTGGGTGAGTGAGTGGGTGGGTGAGTGGGTGGGTGGGTGGGTGAGTGGGTGGGAGTGGGTGGGTGAGTGGGTGAGTGGGTGGGTGAGTGGGTGAGTGGGTGGGTGGGTGAGTGGGTGGGTGGTGGGTGGGTGAGTGGGTGGGTGAGTGGGTGGGTGGGTGGGTGAGTGGGTGGGTGAGTGGGTGGGTGGGTGAGTGGGTGGGTGAGTGGGTGAGTGGGTGAGTGGGTGGGTGAGTGGGTGGGTGGGTGAGTGGGTGGGTGAGTGGGTGAGTGAGTGGGTGGGTGAGTGGGTGAGTGGGTGGGTGAGTGGGTGAGTGGGTGGGTGGGTGAGTGGGTGGGTGAGTGGGTGGGTGGGTGAGTGGGTGGGTGAGTGGGTGAGTGGGTGAGTGGGTGGGTGAGTGGGTGGGTGGGTGAGTGGGTGGGTGAGTGGGTGGGTGAGTGGGTGGGTGAGTGGGTGGGTGGGTGAGTGGGTGGGTGAGTGGGTGAGTGAGTGGGTGGGTGAGTGGGTGGGTGAGTGGGTGGGTGAGTGGGTGGGTGAGTGGGTGGGTGAGTGGGTGGGTGGGTGAGTGGTGGGTGAGTGGGTGAGTGGTGGGTGGGTGAGTGGGTGGGTGGGTGGGTGAGTGGGTGAGTGGGTGGGTGAGTGGGTGAGTGGGTGGGTGGTGGGTGAGTGGGTGAGTGAGTGGGTGGGTGAGTGGGTGAGTGGGTGGGTGAGTGGGTGAGTGGGTGAGTGAGTGGGTGGGTGAGTGGGTGAGTGGGTGGGTGAGTGAGTGGGTGGGTGAGTGGGTGAGTGGGTGGGTGAGTGGGTGAGTGGTGAGTGAGTGAGTGGGTGAGTGGGTGAGTGGGTGAGTGAGTGGGTGGGTGAGTGGGTGAGTGGGTGGGTGAGTGAGTGGGTGGGTGAGTGGGTGAGTGAGTGAGTGAGTGGGTGAGTGGGTGAGTGGGTGGGTGAGTGGGTGAGTGGGTGAGTGAGTGAGTGAGTGGGTGAGTGAGTGAGTGGGTGGGTGAGTGGGTGAGTGGGTGGGTGGGTGAGTGGGTGAGTGGGTGGGTGGGTGAGTGGTGAGTGGGTGAGTGGGTGGGTGAGTGGGTGAGTGAGTGGGTGGGTGAGTGGGTGGGTGGGTGAGTGGGTGAGTGGGTGGGTGAGTGGGTGAGTGGGTGGGTGGGTGAGTGGGTGAGTGAGTGGGTGGGTGAGTGGGTGAGTGGGTGGGTGAGTGGGTGAGTGGGTGAGTGAGTGGGTGAGTGAGTGGGTGGGTGAGTGGGTGAGTGGGTGAGTGGGTGAGTGGGTGAGTGAGTGGGTGGGTGAGTGGGTGAGTGGGTGAGTGAGTGGGTGGTGAGTGGGTGAGTGGGTGGGTGAGTGGGTGAGTGGGTGAGTGAGTGGGTGGGTGAGTGGGTGGGTGGGTGAGTGGGTGGGTATTGAGTGGGTGAGGAGGTGAGTGGGTGGATGGGTGGATGGGTGGGTGAGTGGGTGGGTGAGTGGGTGGTGAGTGGGTGAGTGGGTGGGTGGATGTGTGGGTGGGTGAGTGGGTGGGTGGGTGGGTGAGTGAGTGGGTGGTGAGTGGGTGGGTGGGTGGGTGAGTGAGTGGGTGGGTGGGTGAGTGGGTGGGTGAGTGAGTGGGTCAGTGAGTGGGTGAGTGAGTGGGTGAGTGAGTGGGTGAGTGGGTGGGTGAGTGGGTGGGTGAGTGGGTGGGTGAGTGAGTGGCTGAGTGGGTGGGTGGGTAAGTGAGTGAGTGGTGGGTGAGTGGGTGAGTGAGTGGGTGAGTGGGTGGGTGAGTGGGTGGGTGAGTGGGTGGGTGGGTGGGTGAGTGGGTGGGTGAGTGGGTGGGTGAGTGGGTGAGTGGGTGAGTGAGTGGGTGGGTGAGTGGGTGGGTGGGTGAGTGGGTGAGTGGGTGGGTGAGTGGGTGAGTGGGTGGGTGGGTGAGTGGGTGAGTGAGTGGGTGAGTGGGTGGGTGAGTGGGTGGGTGAGTGGGTGGGTGAGTGGGTGAGTGGGTGAGTGAGTGGGTGGGTGAGTGGGTGGGTGGGTGAGTGGGTGAGTGGGTGGGTGAGTGGGTGAGTGGGTGGGTGGGTGAGTGGGTGAGTGAGTGGGTGGGTGAGTGGGTGAGTGGGTGGGTGAGTGGGTGAGTGGGTGAGTGAGTGGGTGAGTGAGTGGGTGGGTGAGTGGGTGAGTGGGTGGGTGAGTGGGTGAGTGGGTGAGTGAGTGGGTGGGTGAGTGGGTGAGTGGGTGAGTGAGTGGGTGGTGAGTGGGTGAGTGGGTGGGTGAGTGGGTGAGTGGGTGGTGAGTGGGTGGTGAGTGGGTGGGTGGGTGAGTGGGTGGGTGGGTATTGAGTGGGTGAGGAGGTGAGTGGGTGGATGGGTGGATGGGTGGGTGAGTGGGTGGGTGAGTGGGTGGTGAGTGGGTGAGTGGGTGGGTGGATGTGTGGGTGGGTGAGTGGGTGGGTGGGTGGGTGAGTGAGTGGGTGGTGAGTGGGTGGGTGGGTGGGTGAGTGAGTGGGTGGGTGGGTGAGTGGGTGGGTGAGTGAGTGGGTCAGTGAGTGGGTGAGTGAGTGGGTGAGTGAGTGGGTGAGTGGGTGGGTGAGTGGGTGGGTGAGTGGGTGGGTGAGTGAGTGGCTGAGTGGGTGGGTGGGTAGTGAGTGAGTGGGTGGGTGAGTGGGTGGTGAGTGGGTGGGTGGGTGAGTGGGTGGGTGGGTAGGTGAGTGGGTGGGTGGGTGAGTGGGTGAGTGGGTGAGTGAGTGAGTGAGTGGGTGGGTGGGTGAGTGGGTGAGTGGGTGAGTGAGTGGGTGGATGGGTGGGTGGGTGAGTGAGTGGGTGGGTGGGTGGGTGGGTGAGTGGGTGGGTGGGTGGGTGAGTGAGTGGGTGGGTGGGTGGGTGGATGGGTGGATGGGTGGTGAGTGGGTGGGTGGGTGGGTGGGTGAGTGGGTGAGTGTGTGAGTGGGTGGGTGGGTGGGTGGGTGGGTGAGTGAGTGGGTGGTGAGTGAG
>WFAB01002974.1:0-10000 GCA_018977245.1 Lethenteron camtschaticum | reverse complement strand
ACTCAGTCACTCACCCACTCACTCACCCACTCACTCACCTTGTCACTCAACAACTCACTCACCCACTCACTCACTCACCCACTCACTCACCCACTCACTCACTCACTCACCCACTCACTCACTCACTCACCCACTCACTCACTCACTCACCCACTCACTCACCATGTCACTCATTCACTCACTCACCATGTCACCCACTCACTCACCCACTCACTCAACCACTCACTCACCCACTCACTCACTCACTCACCCACTCACTCACCATGTCACCCACTCACTCACTCACCATGTCACCCACTCACTCACCCACTCACCCACTCACTCAACCACTCACTCACTCACCCACTCACCCACTCACCCACCCACTCACTCACCATGTCACTCACCCACCCACTCACTCAACCACTCACCCACCCACTCACTCACCATGTCACTCACTCACTCACTCACCATGTCACCCACTCACCCACCCACTCACCCACTCACTCAACCACTCACTCACTCACCCACTCACCCACCCACTCACTCAACCACTCACTCACTCACTCACCCACCAACTCACTCACTCACCCACTCACTCACTCAACCACTCACTCACTCACCCACTCACTCACTCACCCACTCACTCACCCACCCACCCACCCACTCACCCACCCACCCACCCACCCACCCACCCACTCACTCACTCACCCACTCACCTTGTCACTCAACCACTCACTCACCCACTCACTCACTCACCCACTCACTCACCCACTCACCCACTTACCCACTCACTCACTCACCCACTCACTCACTCACCACCTACTCACTTACCATGTCACTCATCCACTCACTCACCCACTCACTCACTCACCCACTCACTCACTCACTCACTCACTCACTCACTCACTCACTCATCACCCACTCACTCACTCACTCACCCACTCACTCACCCACCCACCCACTCACTCACCCACTCACTCACTCACTCACCCACTCACTAACCCACTCACTCACCCACCCACCCACTCACTCACTCACCCACTCACTCACTCACCCACTCACTCACTCACTCACTCACCCACTCACTCACTCACTCACCCACCCACCCACCCACTCACTCACCCACTCACTCACTCACTCACCCACTCACTAACCCACTCACTCACCCACTCACTCACCCACTCACTCACGCACTCACCCACCCACTCACTCACTCACTCACCCACTTACTCAGTCACTCACCCACTCACTCACGCACTCACCCACCCACTCACTCACTCAACCACTCACTCACTCACCCACCCACTCACTCACCCACTCACTCACCATGTCACTCATCCACTCACCCACTCACCCACCCACTCACCTTGTCACTCAACCCCTCACTCACCCACTCACTCACTCACCCACCAACCCACCCACTCACTCAACCACTCACTCACTCACTCAACCACTCACCCACTCACTCACCCACTCACTCACTCACCCACCCACCACCCACTCACCCACCCACTCACTCAACCACTCACTCACTCACTCAACCACTCACCCACTCACTCACCCACTCACTCACTCAATCACTCACCCACTCCCTCACGCACTCACCCACTCACTCACCCACTCACCCCACTCACTCACCCACTCATTCACCTTGTCACTCACCCACTCACCCACCCGCTCACCCACCCACTCACTCATCCACTCACTCACTCACTCACCCACTCATTCACTCACCCACCCACTCACCCACTCACTCACTCACCCACCCACCCACTCACCCACTCATTCACTCACCCACCCACTCACCCACTCACTCACTCACCCACCCACCCACTCACCCACTCACTCACTCACTCACCCACTCACTCACTCACCCACTCACCCACCCACTCACCCACCCACCCACCCACCCACTCACCCACCCACTCACTCACTCACCCACCCACTCACCCACTCACTCACTCACTCACCCACCCACCCACTCACCCACTCACTCACTCACTCACCCACTCACTCACTCACCCACCCACCCACTCACTCACCCACTCACTCACTCACCCACTCACCCACCCACCCACTCACCCACCCACCCACCCACTCACCCACCCACTCACTCACTCACTCACCCACCCACCCACTCACTCACTCACCCACTCACCCACCCACTCACCCACCCACTCACCCACTCACTCACTCACCCACCCACCCACTCACCCACTCACTCACTCACTCACCCACTCACTCACTCACCCACCCACCCACCCACTCACTCACTCACTCACCCACCCACCCACCCACTCACTCACCCACTCACCCACTCACTCACTCACTCACCCATTCACTAACCCACTCACTCACCCACTCACCCACCCACTCACTCACGCACTCACCCACTCACTCACTCACCCACTTACTCAGTCACCCACCCACTCACTCACTCACTCACCCACCCACTCACCCACCCACTCACTCACTCACTCACTCACCCACCCACTCACCCACTCACCCACCCACTCACTCACTCACCCACCCACTCACCCACCCACTCACTCACTCACTCACCCACCCACTCACTCACTCACTCACCCACCCACTCACTCACTCACCCACTCACCCACCCACTCACCTTGTCACTCAACCCCTCACTCACCCACTCACTCACTCACTCACCCACTCACTCACCCACTCACTCACCCACCCACTCACCCACCCACTCACCCACCCACTCACTCAACCACTCACTCACCCACCCACTCACCCACCCACTCACCCACCCACTCACTCAACCACTCACCCACTCATTCACTCACCCACCCACTCACCCACTCACCCACCCACTCACCCACCCACTCACTCAACCACTCACCCACTCATTCACTCACCCACCCACTCACCCACTCACCCACCCACTCACGCACTCACCCAATCACTCACTCACTACTCACTCACCCACTCACCCACTCACCCACTCACTCACTCACCCACCCACTCACTCACTAACCCACTCACTCACCCACTCACTCACCCACTCACCCACCCACTCACCCACTCACCCAATCACTCACTCACTACTCACTCACCCACTCACCCACTCACCCACTCACCCACCCACTCACTCAACCACTCACCCACTCATTCACTCACCCACCCACTCACCCACTCACCCACCCACTCACGCACTCACCCAATCACTCACTCACTACTCACTCACCCACTCACCCACTCATTCACTCACCCACCCACCCACCCACTCACCCACCCACTCACGCACTCACCCAATCACTCACTCACTACTCACTCACCCACTCACCCACTCACCCACTCACCCACCCACCCACTCACTCACCCACCCACCCACTCACTCACTCACCCACTCACCCACCCACTCACCCACCCACTCACCCACCCACTCACTCACCCACTCACTCACCCACTCACCCACCCACCCACTCACCCACTCACTCACCCACCCACCCACTCACTCACCCACTCACCCACTCACTCACCCACCCACCCACTCACTCACCCACTCACCCACTCACTCACCCACTCACCCACTCACTCACCCACTCACCCACTCACTCACCCACTCACCCACTCACTCACCCACTCACCCACTCACTCACCCACTCACTCACCCACTCACCCACTCACCTCTCTTTGTCTCCTTCAGATTCAGAAGTTCATGCTTCAAGAACAAATGGAGTTGAAACTCTCCATCACCAAGAAGTAGAACACACACAGACAAAGGTCCCCCAGGTAGCCTCTAGCAGGGCTGTAGGGGCAAGTGCTGTGAGCTAGCGAGTAGCAGCAGCAGTGTCTATGTACTACACACACCACGCACACAGACAAAGCTCCCCCAGGTAGCCTCTAGCAGGGCTGTAGGGGCAAGTGCTGTTAGCTAGCGAGTAGCAGCAGCAGTGTCTATGTACTACAACAACAACAACCGCCATTCGACACAAAGTGGCGGTGACGTCACCACGACGCTTGTGCCAGGCCAAGTGCACCTTGAGGCCACGTGAAGTGTCGAACGCCCGCTGGCAGGAGGTCACGGGGCAGACCCAGCAGGTGCCACGGGTCGACTGACTGAGACGACTGGCTGATGCACCACCTGTGCCCCCTATTGTGCCAACTTGCTGTGCTTTAGCCACCCGGTGCTCCGCTCGTTGTTGTGAGCATCGCTCCTCCCCCCTCCGTTGTTGTTGGAGGGCGACTGCCTCCAACTGCCCAGTAGCGTCCTTCACGAGCCTCCTCCACAGAGGCCGATCTTGACACCGCTGGTACCAGTCATCGGCAAGTCCACTCAGCTCCACGTCCTCCTGTACCACATCACTCCATCTCTTCTCTAGCCCGTGCCGCGCCCGTTTAGCCCCCTCGATCCGGCCGAACAAAAGCTGTTTATGCATGCGGTGGCTGGGCATGCGGGCTACATGACCCAGCCAACGCAGCCTTGCCTGCCGGAGGAGCTCACTGATGGGACTTTGCCCAGATCTTTCAAGGATTTGTGAGCTCCTCACACAATCCAGCCTGCAGGTTAAACCCAGGATGGATCGTAGGCAGGCCAGCCTAAATGTTTCCAACCGGCGAAGATGCTCCACTAGGGGGGTCCACGTTTCGCAAGCGTAGAGAAGGGAGGGAATGACCGTGGCCGAGAAGACCTGAAGCTTCGTGCGGAGCGACAGACCAGGTAGCTTCCACACAGCGTTACGCAACCGATGAAAAGATAATGCCGCTCGACTGATTCGGAGTGAGACCTCTGCTGATAGACTGGAGCCGGTCATAAGCACACTGCCCAGGTATGGGAAACTCTCCACTCTCTCCACAACTGCCCCATCACCAATTGGGAGTTGTGGGGGTGGAGTGTCCGATGGTACAAAATACCCAGGCAGGTGCTTAGGCTTGGTGGGGCTGATGGTAAGGCCCCACCTCTTAGTGGCACGCTCCAGTCTCAGCAGCAGCGTCTCCAACTCCTCCTCTGAATGAGCAGCAATTACCAAATCATCGGCATACATAACGTGGTTGACCAATAGGGAGCCATCCCTTGACCGCACTCGGGCATCGATCAGCCTCCCATTGTATCTGTACCAGATGGAAAATCCTCCGGTACAGCTATTGAAGTCTTCAAAAACTACGCGGTCGAAATAGATGTTAAATAATGTGGGAGCCAGAGGACATCCCTGTCGCACCCCAAATTGAACAGGGAATGGCTCCGACTCCCGGCCACGTAGTTTTACGTAACCACGACCACCACTCCTCGCCTCCGGTTGATGGGAAGGCGAGCCCAGAGTAGCCTGGGCTTACAGCTTCCCACACCTCACCGCCACACTCCCACACCCCCTTCATTCTGTTGTTCAGAAGAAGAGCCACTCCCTGTTGTTTGGCAGTTTCCAGCCCCGAGTAGAGGACTGTCCACCCCTCATGGTGGCAGGAGCCAGAGCCGGTCCACCGGACCTCCTGAACGCCACAGAGATCCAGGCGGTACCGGTCCAGCTCCCGACAGAGGAGTGGCAGCCTCTCCTCCGCAGTGAGCGTTCGAACATTCCACGTGGCCACCCGAAGTGGCTTTTTGTTGTTTCTGGAGGAGCCCCGAGGGTGAAGATTCTTAATCTCCTGGCTCCGCCAATTGGGGTTTGACCAAGAGACGTCACAGACGCCTGTCCCCCCGGGGCCTCCGGCACAAGCTTTTTACTTTTTTTAAATTGTAGTTTAGTGGTAGTTCATTGAAGGTGGAGGGGTTACCAGCCCCTCGCTTCCGTCCAGAGCCCCCCATTTGGCCGCTGTGGTGGTCACAGACGCCATGAGGGGAAAGGCCACTGCCCACTACACACACCACACACACAGACAAAGCTCCCCCAGGTAGCCTCCAGCAGGGCTGTAGGGGCAAGTGCTGTTAGCGAGCTAGTAGCAGCAGCAGTGTCTATGTGCTACACACACCACGCACAGACAAAGCTCCCCCAGGTAGCCTCTAGCAGGGCTGTAGGGGCAAGTGCTGTTAGCGAGCTAGTAGCAGCAGCAGTGTCTGTGTACTACACACACAACACACACACAGACAAAGCTCCCCCAGGTAGCCTCCAGCAGGGCTGTAGGGGCAAGTGCTGTTAGCAAGCTAGTAGCAGCAGCAGTGTCTGTGTACTACACACACCACACACACACAGACAAAGCTCCCCCAGGTAGCCTCCAGCAGGGCTGTAGGGCAAGTGCTGTTAGCTAGCGAGTAGCAGCAGCAGTGTCTATGTGCTACACACACCACGCACAGACAAAGCTACCCCAGGTAGCCTCCAGCAGGGCTGTAGGGCAAGTGCTGTTCGCGAGTAGCAGCACCTATGAAGGCTACTGGCACTGTGGCTACACACACAGAGGGGGTGGGTGGCCAGCACCACGCCCGGCCGCCTTTGTCTCTCCCCCAGTGCTAGCGATGTTCACTGCACCACCACCACCACCACTACACCACCACCACCACCACCACAGCACCAGGTAATTCATTTGAGGCTGAGTCGACCTAGGGGAGACCCAGGACCGCTTCAGGTAATCGCTATCACTGGGTGATGGTGATGGCCGTGAGTGCGCTAACCACTGCACCACCACTCCCCCTACACACACACAGTGCGCTAACCACTGCACCACCACTCCCCCCACACACACACACAGTGCGCTAACCACTGCACCACCACTCCCCACACACACATGTACACACACGTGTACACACATACACAGAGACCCAGACACACACAGAGACCCATAGACACACACACGTATACACACACATAGACACACATACACACATAGACACACACATATACACACACACAGACACACACACACACAGACACACACACACACATAGACACACACAGACACACACACACACAGACACACACATACACACACACACACATAGACACACACACAGACACACACACACATAGACACACACACAGACACACACACACATACACATACACACACAGACACACATATACACACACACATACACACACACACATAGACACACACACACAGACACACACACACATAGACACACACACATAGACACACATATACACATACACACACATAGACACACACACACAGACACACACATACACACACACATAGACACACACACAGACACACATATACACACACATATAGACACACACACACACACAGACACACACATACACACATACACACACACACATAGACACACACACAGACACACATATACACACACATATAGACACACACATAGACACACACACACATATACAAACACACACACATATACAAACACACACACATAGACACACACACAGACACACACACACATAGACACACACACACATAGACACACATAGACACACACACATATACACACACATATAGACACACACACACAGACACATACACACACAGACACACACACACATAGACACACACACATAGACACACATATACACATACACACACATAGACACACACACACAGACACACACATACACACACACATAGACACACACACAGACACACATATACACACACATATAGACACACACACACACAGACACACACATACACACATACACATACACACACAGACACACACACACATGTATATACACCAAGGCCTGTAGCCATGTAGTCAACATTGGGGTGAGACAAAATCTCCCAGGGGGTCTGGGGGGTCCCCCCTCCCCCAAGAAAAAAAATCTAAATTTGTAAACTCATTTCCTGCCTAAAATATAAAAAAAATTCACTAACACACGGGATGGACTTTTTAATTTTTTTTTCACAATAATGTCTAAGAGAGTGTATTGTATCACATTTAACATTTCTTGATTCATTGTATGTAATGGCAGAGATTCGGGATCAATAAAGTGCAACCATCAGCACAATCGTACGAACAGAAATCTACGCGTTGATTTACGTGAAGGCGAGTCCAGATATTGTGGCCAAGGTTTTAGGGAAATGTTGTTTTAATTTACATGGCGTAGCAATCTTCTTGGTTCTTTCGGTAAAGTCACGTAGAAGGGAAATAATAAAATAATAAAAATAAACCAATAAAATAATAAAAATAAACCAATAAAATAATAAAAATAAAACATAATAAAATAATAAAAATAAAAACATAATAAAATAATAAAAATAAAACATAATAAAATATTAAAAATAAAACATAATAAAATAATAAAAATAAAACATAATAAAATAATATAAATAAAACATAATAAAAAAATAAAAATAAAACATAATAAAATAATAAAATAAAACATAATAAAATAATAAAAATAAACCAATAAAATAATAAAAATAAACCAATAAAATAATAAAAATAAAACATAATAAAATAATAAAAATAAAAACATAATAAAATAATAAAAATAAAACATAATAAAATAATAAAAATAAAACATAATAAAATAATAAAAATAAAACATAATAAAATTTCGATGTAAAGCTTTCGTGACTGCAGGGATTCATCTTCTTGGTTCTTTCGGTAAAGTCGCGTAGAAGGGAAATAATAAAATAATAAAAATAAAACATAATAAAATACAATTCTCACGACGTTTCGGCCACAACGCAAGCAGCCGTCCTCAGGTGAAAACCAGGTCTGTCGGGGAGAATTATTTTATTATATTTTATTTTTATTATTTTATTATTTCCCTTCTACGTGACTTTACCGAAAGAACCAAGAAGATGAATCCCTGCAGTCACGAAAGCTTTAAATTGGCGTAGTAATGTGTTTTTATTGTCGCAATACATTGGGGTAGGGGATATTTTGAGCTTTTTCAATAAATTTTATACATGCAGCCTTGCTACACACACGTAAACATGTATAAATACAGTATATATATAGACCTGTAACTACAGAGCAGTCTGTGTGTGTGTCACTGCGGAGACAGTGGGTGGGTGGGTGAGTGAGTGGGTGGGTGAGTGGGTAGGTGGGTGGGTGAGTGGGTCGGTAGGTGGGTGGGTGAGTGAGTGGGTGAGTGGGTGGGTGAGTGGGTGGGTGAGTGAGTGGGTGAGTGGGTGAGTGGGTGGGTGGGTGAGTGGGTGGGTGAGTGAGTGGGTAAGTGGGTGGGTGGGTGAGTGGGTGAGTGGGTGGGTGAGTGGGTGGGTGGGTGAGTGGGTGAGTGGGTGAGTGGTGGGTGAGTGGGTGGGTGAGTGGGTGAGTGAGTGGGTGGGTCGGTGGATGGGTGGGTGGATTGAGTGATTAGGTGAGTGAGTGGGTGGGTGAGTGAGTGGTGAGTGAGTAAGTGAGTGGGTGGGTGAGTGAGTGAGTGAGTGGGTGAGTGGGTGGGTGAGTGAGTGAGTGGGTGGGTGAGTGAGTGGTGAGGTGAATGAGTGGGTGGGTGGGTGAGTGGTGGGTGGGTGGGGTGGGTGAGTGAGTGGGTGAGTGGAGTGAGTGGGTGGGTGGGTGAGTGAGTGGGTGGGTGGGTGAGTGGTGGGTGAGTGGGTGGGTGGGTGAGTGAGTGGGTGGGTGGGTGAGTGGGTGGGTGAGTGGGTGAGTGGGTGGGTGAGTGAGTGGGTGGGTCGGTGGATGGGTGGGGTGATTGAGTGATTAGTGTGAGTGGGTGGGTGAGTGGGTAGGTGGGTTAGGTGGGTGAGTGGTGAGTGAGTAAGTGAGTGGGTGGGTCGGTGGATGGGTGGGTGATTGAGTGAGTTAGGTGAGTGAGTGGGTGGGTGGGTGGGTGAGTGGTGGTGAGTGAGTAAGTGAGTGGGTGGGTGAGTGAGTGAGTGGGGAGTGGGTGGGTGAGTGAGTGAGTGGGTGGGTGAGTGAGGTGAGTGAGGTGGGTGGGGGGGGGAGTGGTGGGTGGGGTGGGTGATGTGAGTGAGTGGGTGGGTGGAGTGAGTGGGTGGTGGGTGAGTGGTAGTGAGTGAGTGGGGTGGTGAGTGAGTGGGTGGGTGGGTGGGTGAGTGGGTGAGTGAGTGAGTGGGTGGGTGAGTGAGTGGGTGGGTGGTGGTGGAGTGGGTGAGTGAGTGAGTGGGTGGGTGAGTGAGTGGGTGGGTGGGTGGG
>WFAB01002973.1:0-23199 GCA_018977245.1 Lethenteron camtschaticum | reverse complement strand
AGCGCCTTGACAAAGGAATTTGCATATCCACAAGTAGTCACTAATCCCATATCTGCATTTCCCATAAATATGCTAAATTCCTCTTGGTATGTTAATGCCTTTGTCAAGGCGCCCTTCCTCCCTAACCCAGCTTAAATATACGCTGCCAAGCTTGGTGGTGTTCATTCAGACGCTGTCTTTCCGACAGCCCTGTTCTTCACCTGAGGACGGCTGCTTGCGTTGTGGCCGAAACGTCGTGAGAATTGTATTTTATTATGTTTTATTTCTACGTGATGACTTTACCGAAAGAACCAAGAAGATACTTAGTAGCTAGTTGACGTAGTAGGTAACTAGTTAGTTGACGTAGTAGGCCCAGTACACGACGTTGAACAAGACGAACGCCGAGGGGAAGGCTAGGCGGGAGTCGCGGTCGATGCTTCTTCACGTCCGGCGGTTAGTCAGTCGGCTAGTCAGTCGCTTAGTCAGTCGGTTAGTCAGTCAGTCAGTCGGTTAGTCAGTTAGTCAGTTAGTCAGTCAGTTAGTCAGTCGGTTAGTCAGTCGGTTAGTCAGTCAGTTAGTCGGCTAGTCAATCGGTTAGTCAGTCGGTTACTCAGTCGGTTAGTCAGTCGGTTAGTCAGTCGGCTAGTCAGTCGGTTAGTCAGTCGGTTACTCAGTCGGTTAGTCAGTCAGTTAGTCAGTCGGTTAGTCAGTCGGTTAGTCAGTCACTCAGTCGGTTAGTCAGTCAGTTAGTCAGTCGGTTAGTCAGTTAGTCAGTCGGTTAGTCAGTCGGTTAGTCAGTCGGCTAGTCAGTCGGTTAGTCAGTCGCTTAGTCAGTCGGTTAGTCAGTCGGTTAGTCAGTCGGTTAGTCAGTCGGTTAGTCAGTCGGTTAGTCAGTCGGCTAGTCAGTCGGTTAGTCAGTCGCTTAGTCAGTCAGTTAGTCAGTCGGTTAGTCAGTCGTTAGTCAGTCAGTCAGTCGGTTAGTCAGTCGCTTAGTCAGTCAGTTAGTCAGTCGGCTAGTCAGTGGCTAAGTCACCTCGCTGGTGAACTAGCTAGTTGACGTAGTAGGCCCAGTACACGACGTTGAACAAGACGAACGCCGAGGGGAAGGCTAGGCGGGAGTCGCGGTCGATGCTTCTTCACGTCCGGCGGTTAGTCAGTCAGTTAGTCAGTCGGCTAGTCAGTCGGCTAGTCAGTGGCTAAGTCACCTCGCTGGTGAACTAGCTAGTTGACGTAGTAGGCCCAGTACACGACGTTGAACAAGACGAACGCCGAGGGAAGGCTAGGCGGGAGTCGCGGTCGATGCTTCTTCACGTCCGGCGGTTAGTCAGTCAGTTAGTCAGTCGGCTAGTCAGTCGGCTAGTCAGTGGCTAAGTCACCTCGCTGGTGAACTAGCTAGTTGACGTAGTAGGCCCAGTACACGACGTTGAACAAGACGAACGCCGAGGGGAAGGCTAGGCGGGAGTCGCGGTCGATGCTTCTTCACGTCCGGCGGTTAGTCAGTCAGTTAGTCAGTCGGCTAGTCAGTCGGTTAGTCATTGACTAAGTCACCTCGCTGGTGAACTAGCTAGTTGACGTAGTAGGCCCAGTACACGACGTTGAACAAGACGAACGCCGAGGGGAAGGCTAGGCGGGAGTCGCGGTCGATGCTTCTTCACGTCCGGCGGTTAGTCAGTCAGTTAGTCAGTCGGTTAGTCAGTCGGCTAGTCAGTCGGTTAAGTCGCTTAGTCAGTCGGTTAGTCAGTCGGTTACTCAGTCGGTTAGTCAGTCGGTTAGTCAGTCAGTTAGTCAGTTGGATAGTCAGTCGCTTAGTCAGTCGGTTAGTCAGTCGGCTAGTCAGTCGGTTAGTCAGTCGGTTAGTCAGTCGCTTAGTCAGTCGGCTAGTCAGTCGGTTAGTCAGTCGGCTAGTCAGGCTAGTCAGTCAGTTAGTCACGATAGTCAGTCGGTTAGTCAGTCGGTTAGTCAGTCGGTTAGTCAGTCGGTTAGTCAGTCGGTTAGTCAGTCGGCTAGTCAGTCGGTTAGTCAGTCGGTTAGTCAGTCGGTTAGTCAGTCGGCTAGTCAGTCGGTTAGTCAGTCGGTTAGTCAGTCGGTTAGTCAGTCGGTTAGTCAGTCGGCTAGTCAGTCGGTTAGTCAGTCGGCTAGTCAGTCGGTTAGTCAGCGGTTAGTCAGTCGGTTAGTCAGTCGGCTAGTCAGTCGGTTAGTCAGTCGGTTAGTCAGTCGGTTAGTCAGTCGGCTAGTCAGTGGCTAAGTCACCTCGCTGGTGAACTAGCTAGTTGACGTAGTAGGCCAGTACACGACGTTGAACAAGACGAACGCCGAGGGGAAGGCTAGGCGGGAGTCGCGGTCGATGCTTCTTCACGTCCGGCGGTTAGTCAGTCGGTTAGTCAGTCGGCTAGTCAGTCAGCTAGTCATTGACTAAGTCACCTCGCTGGTGAACTAGCTAGTTGACGTAGTAGGCCCAGTACACGACGTTGAACAAGACGAACGCCGAGGGGAAGGCTAGGCGGGAGTCGCGGTCGATGCTTCTTCACGTCCGGCGGTTAGTCAGTCAGTTAGTCAGTCGGCTAGTCAGTCGGCTAGTCATTGACTAAGTCACCTCGCTGGTGAACTAGCTAGTTGACGTAGTAGGCCCAGTACACGACGTTGAACAAGACGAACGCCGAGGGGAAGGCTAGGCGGGAGCCACGGTCGATGCTGTTGACGTCGGCGATCAGCGGCGACCGCAGTCGGTTAGGCGGCGCTGGCGGTCCCTCACCGCCGGCTGTGGCGGCGGTGGCGGCGGCGTCGTCGCCCCTGGGGTTGGGGGGTCGCCTGGAACGTCGGCGAGGTCCTGCCGGGCGGTGCCGCTGGATGGTGGTGGCGGTGGTGGCGGTGGTGGTGTCGTTGTTGTTGTTGTTGGATGATGACGATGACGACGATGATGGCGGTGACGAGGAGGGGCTGGTGGAGTCGGGTTCGCGGTGCGGTCCGTGGGGGCCGGGCGCTTCCGATTGGGGGNCAAAGAGAGGGGGGGCTCCTTCGTGGGGGTGGGGGTGAGGGGTGAAGGGGGTGGGGCACAGGGGGGGTTCACGTTGAGGTCTCGTGAGGGCGGCACAGTCCCACAAGACACGGCGGGAGCAGAACTAGTCACTCGCTCCACTCACCTCCACTCGCCCACTCTCCCCCCCACTCACCCTCCACTCCCNACTCACCCATCCCCCTCCCCCACTCACCCCCCCACTCCCTCCCTCGCCCACTCACCCTCCCCCCCCACCCCTCCCCCCCACCACCCTCCCCCCCCCACTCACCACCGCCTACTCACCCTCCACTCACCTCCCCACTCTNCCTCGCCCCTCACCCTCCCCACTCACCCTCCCCACCACCCCCCCCNCTCACCCTCCCCCCCCCACTCCCTCCACTCCCTACTCACCCTCCCCCACTCACCCCCCCCACTCCTCCCCCACTCACCCACTCCTCCCTCGCCACTCACCCCCACTCCCTCCCCCCCCACTCCCTCCCCCCCACCACCTCCCCACTCACCCTCCACCCCCACTCCCTCCCTCCCTCGCTCACTCACCCTCCCCACCACCTCCCCCACTCCTCCACTCACTCCCCCCCCTCCTCCCTCCNTCACTCCCTCCCNATCCTCCCCATCCCNTCGCTCACCAGGAAAGTCACCCCCACNCTCCCTCCACCTCCACCACCTCCACCACCTCCACCACCTCCAGTCGATCCCAAATGCGCCACCTTGGACTCAGCCCCAAGTCCCCTGGACATTGGGACCGCAAAAGTGGTGGTGACTGTGGCGATGGTGGAAACAAGGTGGACGTCTCGTTGCTCACGTGGAAGGAGGTGAGGACGACGTGGCCATGTGCACCACCTGCGAGNCACGGGCGAGTCCGCGGGCGAGTCGGGCGGGCAGCAATCGGTCCGCTCGGCCAGAAATCCACTCCGAACACGCAGCCANCCACCCAGCCACTCACCCACTCAGTCACCCACCCACCCAGCCACCACCCACTCAGTCACCCAGCCACTCACCCACTCAGTCACCACCCAGCCACCAGTCACCCAGCACCCACCACTCACCCACTCAGTCACCCAGCCACCCAGCCACTCACCCACTCAGTCACCACCCACCCAGCCACTCACCCACTCAGTCACCCAGCCACTCACCCACTCAGTCACCCACCCAGCCACTCAGTCACCCAGCCACCCAGCCACTCACCCACTCAGTCACCCAGCCACCCAGCCACTCACCCACTCAGTCACCCAGCCACCCAGCCACTCACCCACTCAGTCACCCAGCCACCCAGCCAATCACCCACTCAGTCACCAGCCACCCTAAATGTTTCTAGCCACCAGACACTCACCCGCTCACCAACATCCTCCTGACCAATGACTCCATCTCTCTCAGCCCGTACCGCGCCCGTTTAGCCCCTCGATCCGGCTGAACAAAAGCTGTTTAGGCATGCGGTGGCTGGGCATGCGGGCTACATGACCCAGCCAACGCAGCCTTGCCTGCCGGAGGAGTTCACCGATGGGACTTTCCAGATCTTTCAAGGATTTGTGAGCTCCTCATACAANCCACCTGCTTGAACCCAGTGTCGTAGGCAGGCCAGTCTCAATAATTCTAACCGGCGAAAACCATTAGGGGGTCTACGCGCAAGCGTAGAGAGGGAGAATGACTGCGGAACGACAGACCAGGTGGCTTCCACACAGCGTTACGCAACCGATGAAAGATATTGCCGCTCGACTGATTCGGTGGGACCGCTACCCAAAGCCGCAGCTGCATGAGCACAGTCCTAAACGTCGCCCATTTCCAGTGGATGGGGAAGTGCCCCAGCTGCGTGGAAATCCGGCAACTTTCATGCTAGGACCAGGCCACCGTGGGTTTGATGGCTGGTGTCATGGACATGGGTCCGCATCTTTTAGTGGAAATGTTCTTGTTGGACACCGGCGTGCATCCATGATGTTGTGTGGATGCGCCGATGCCGGAAGAGCGTGTTGGTAATTACAAGCCCATGGGCTGCACAAAAACGTAGCAGCCTCCTACCGTTGTTATTGAGCTGATCTGGCCCATGGCTTCCAATCACTCTGGACCAGGTGCCAGCGTCATGACCAACTCGGCATTGAAGTCACCCAACAAGATGACTCTGTCCCTAGGGCCACTTTAGCCAGCACCTGTGACAGGAGGTCATAGAAGGCATCTGACTCATCGGCCTTGCCTGCATCCCTCCACGGATGTTCGTCTTCGGTGGGGCATAAGTAACCACGACCACCACTCCTCGCCTCCGGTTGACGGGAAGGCGAGCCCAAAGTAGCCTGGGCTTACAGCTTCCCACACCTCACCGCCACGCTCCACGCCCCCTTCATTCTTTTGTTCAGAAGAGCCACTCCCTGTTCTCCTGCCCCGAGTGAGGACTGTCCACCCTCATGGTGGCAGGAGCTCGAGCCGGTCCACCGGACCTCCTGAATGCCGCAGAGATCCAGGCGGTACCGTCCAGCTCCCGACAGAGGAGCGGCAGCCTCTCCTCCGCAGTGAGCGTTCGCACATTCCACGTGGCCACACGAAGTGGCTTTTCGTTGTTTCTGGAGGAGCCCCGAGGGTGAAGATTCAATCTCCTGGCTCCGCAAATGGGGTTTGGCCAGGAGACGTCATTGACGCCTGGNGGTACNGGAGACTTTGGCAGAGGCTTCCTGAAAGTTTGCTGCAGTGTGGAGGCGTCTTGAGTGGTCCCCCCCCCCCTTCTNCCAGGTGTGGCCCCTGTGACCCCCCCCACCCCCCNACAGCACCACCACGGCCCACACCTCCACCACCATCTACCACCTCCACCACCACAATCTCCACNACCACCTCCACCACCATCACTACCACCTCCACCACCACAATCTCCACCACCACCATTACCACCATCACTACTACCACCACCTACCACCACCTCCATTACCACATCACTACTACCACCACCACCACCANAATCTCCACCACCTTCCATTACCACNATCACTACCACCTCCACCTCCACCACCACCTCCATTACCACCATCACTACCACCACCACCTCCACCACCACCTCCATCACCACCATCACTACCACCTCCACCACCACAACCTCCACCACCACATNACCACATCACTACCACCTCCACCACCACAATCTCCACCACCACCTCCACCACCATCACTACTAACCACCACCTCCACCACCACCTCCATCACCACCATCACTACCACCTCCACCACCACTTTCTCCATTAGCACCATCACTACTACCACCACCACCACAATCTCCAACCACTTCCATTACCACCATCACTACTACCACCACCACCCCACCGCCACCTCCACCACCACCTCCATCACCACATCACCACCACCTCCACACCACAATCTCCACACCACTTTCTCCATTACCACCACACTCTACCACCACCACCACCACCGCACCTCCACACCACCTCCATCACCACCATACCACCACCTCCACACCACACCCTCATCTTCCACCACCACCTCCACCTACCACCTCCACCACCATCACTACTACCACCACCACCACAATCTCCACCACCACCCCCATCACCACCATCACTACCACCACCACCACAATCTCCACCACCACTTTCTCCATTACCACCATCACTACCACCACCACCTCCACCACCACCTCCACCACCACCTCCACCACCATCACTACTACCACCACCACCACCACCTCCACCACCACCCCATCACCACCATCACTACCACCACCACCACCACTACCTCCACCACCACTTTCTCCATTACCACCATCACTACCACCACCACCACCTCCACCACCACCTCCATCACCACCATCACTACCACCACCACCACCACCTCCACCACCACCTCCATCACCACCATCACTACCACCTCCACCACCACAATCTCCACCACACCATCACCACCATCACCACCTCCATTACCACCATCACTACCACCTCCACCACCACTACCTCCACCACCACCTCCATCACCACCATCACTACTACCTCCACCATCACCACCACCACCATCACCTCCGTAATTACACCACCACCACCACTACCTCCTCTTCCACCACCACCATCACCACCATCATCACCACCTCCACGACCTCCACCACCATCACCACCATCACCACCTCCATCACCACCATCACGACCACCACTGCAAGCTCCACCACCACCTTTTCCATTACCACCACCTGCTCCTCCACCATCATCACCACCACCATCACCACCATCACCTCCGTAATTACACCACCACCACCACTACCTCATCTTCCACCACCACCTCCACCACCACCATCACCACCATCAATACCACCACCACTGCAAGCTCCACCACCACTTTCTACATTACCACTACCACCTTGACCACCACCATCACCACCATCACTACACCACCACCACCTCCACCACCACATTCTCCATTACCACTACCACCACCTCCATCACCACCATCACAAACACCTTCACCACCACCATCACCTCCGTAATTACCACCACCACCTCCTCTTCCACCACCACCTCCATCACCACCATCACGACCTCCACCACCACCACCACCTCCACCACCACCTCCACCACCACCTCCACCACCACCTTCTCCATCACCACCATCACAAACACCTTCACCACCACCATCACCTCCGTAATTACCACCACCACCTCCTCTTCCACCACCTCCATCACCACCATCACGACCTCCACCACCACCACCACCACAAACCTCCACCAACTCCACCACCACCATCACCACCACCTTCTCCATTACCACCATCACCACCACCATCACCACCACCACTACCTCCTCCTCCACCATCACCACCATCATCACGACCTCCACCACCTCCACCACCACCACCACAACCTCCACAAACTCCACCACCACCATCACCACCTCCACCACCACCTCCACCACCACCTTCTCCATTACCACCACCACCACCATCACCACCATCACCACCATCACCACCACCACCTCCACCACCACCTTCTCTATTACCACCATCACCACCATCACCACCACCACCACTACCTCCTCCTCCACCATCACCACCATCATCACGACCTCCACCACCTCCCCACCATCACCACCACCACCACCTCCACCACCACCACCACCACCATCACTACTCACCACCACCACCACCACCATCACCATCACCACCTCCACCACCACCACCACCTCCACCACCACCTCCACCACCACCTTCTCCATTACCACCATCACCACCACCATCAATACCACCACCACCATCACCTCCGTAATTACCACCACCACCTCCTCTTCCACCACCACCTCCATCACCACCATCATCACGACCTCCACCATCTCCGCCACCACCACAACCTCCACAAACTCCACCACCACCACCTCCACCACCTCCGCCACCTCCATCCTCACCTTAATCCCGTCGACCCCAAGTGTCCACCCCGTCCATTGTTGTTGTTGTTGCTGCTGCTGCTTCCACCACCACCACCTCCACCACCTCCACCACCACCTCCACCACCACCACCACCACCACCACCACCACCACCACCACCACNTCCACCACCACCACCACCACCAACTCCACCACCTCCACCACCACCACCACCACCACCTCCACCACCACCACGGCGGCGGCAACCTCTGACCGCCACTGCCGCCGCATGTCTGAGAGCACCAAGCTTGATGCGTCCACCCCGTCCATAGTTGTTGCTGCTGCTTCCACCACCACCTCCACCTCCACCACCACCTCCACCCCAACCTCCACCTCCTCCACCACCACCACCTCCAACTCTACCACCATCTCCACAACCACCACCATCTCCAACTCCGCCACCATCTCCACCAACTCCACCACCACCTCCAACTCCACCACCACCTCCAACTCCACCTCCACCTCCACCATCTACACCACCACCACCTCCTCCACCTCCACCACCACCTCCTCCACCACCACCACCTCACCACCACCACCACCACCACCACCTCCTCCACCACCAACTCCACCACCACCTCCAACTCTACCACCTCCACCTCCACCATCACTCCACCACCACCACCACCTCCAACTCCACCACCACCACCACCTCCTCCACCACCACCACGTCGCCCTCCTCCGACCTCCACCACCTCCACCACCTCCACCACCGCCACCATCTCCGCCGCTCGTGTCCGCGTGTCTGCGCGCGTGTCCGCTTGTGATGGGCTCCGCGTCCAAAGAAGATGAAATTGACGAGCGCGTACTCCAGCAGGGCCAGGAACACGAACACGAAGCAGCCCATGAGGTACACGTCGATGGCCTTCACGTAGGGGATCTTGGGCAGGGTCTCGCGCAGGTGAGTCGAGATGGTCGTCATCGTGAGAACGGTGGTGATGCCTGGGGGGGAGGGAGGGTGAGTGATGGTGAGTGAGTGAGTGGTGAGTGAGTGGTGATGGTGAGTGAGTGAGTGAGTGGTGGGTGGTGGTGAGTGAGTGAGTGGTGGTGAGTGAGTGAGTGGTAATGATGATGGTGGTGGTGAGTGAGTGGTGGTGGTGAGTGACGTAGGGGATCTTGGGCAGGGTCTCGCGCAGGTGAGTCGAGATGGTCGTCATCGTGAGAACGGTGGTGATGCCTGGGGGGGAGGGAGGGGTGAGTGAGAGTGAGTGGTGAGTGAGGGGTGAGTGAGTGAGTNGTGAGTGAGTGGTGAGTGAGTGGTGGTGGTGAGTGACGTAGGGGATCTTGGGCAGGGTCTCGCGCAGGTGAGTCGAGATGGTCGTCATCGTGAGAACGGTGGTGATGCCTGGGGGGGAGGGGGTGAGTGGTGAGTGAGTGAGTGAGTGGTGAGTGAGTGGTGGTGTGAGTGACGTAGGGGATCTTGGGCAGGGTCTCGCGCAGGTGAGTCGAGATGGTCGTCATCGTGAGAACGGTGGTGATGCCTGGGGGGTAGGGGGGTGAGTGAGGGTGAGGGTGAGTGAGTGAGTGGTGAGTGAGTGAAGTGGTGAGTGAGTGGTGGTGAGTGAGTGACGTAGGGGATCTTGGGCAGGGTCTCGCGCAGGTGAGTCGAGATGGTCGTCATCGTGAGAACGGTGGTGATGCCTGGGGGGAGAGGGGTGGGGTGAGTGGTGAGTGAGTGAGTGGTGAGTGAGTGAGTGACGTAGGGGATCTTGGGCAGGGTCTCGCGCAGGTGAGTCGAGATGGTCGTCATCGTGAGAACGGTGGTGATGCCTGGGGGGGAGGGAGGGTGAGTGGTGAGTGAGTGGTGAGTGAAGTGAGTGAGTGAGTGGTGATGGTGGTGGTAGTGAGTGAGTGGTGGAGTGGTGATGATGGTGGTGGTGAGTGAGTGAGTGGTGGTGAGTGAGTGAGTGGTAATGATGGTGGTGGTAGTGAGTGAGTGAGTGGTGATGATGAGTGGTGGTGAGTGAGTGNGTGGTGAGTGGAGGGTGAGCTGTGAGGGTGGTGGTGAGTGAGTGGTGAGTGGTGGTGAGTGGTGGTGGTGGTGAGTGAGTGAGTGACGTAGGGGATCTTGGGCAGGGTCTCGCGCAGGTGAGTCGAGATGGTCGTCATCGTGAGAACGGTGGTGATGCCTGGGGGTAGGGGGTGAGTGAGGGTGAGGGGTGAGTGAGTGAGTGGTGAGTGAGTGGTGGTGAGTGAGTGGTGGTGAGTGGTGGTGGTGAGTGACGTAGGGGATCTTGGGCAGGGTCTCGCGCAGGTGAGTCGAGATGGTCGTCATCGTGAGAACGGTGGTGATGCCTGGGGGGAGGGAGGGGTGAGTGAGTGAGGGGTGAGTGAGGGGTGAGTGAGTGGTGAGTGAGTGGTGAGTGAGTGGTGGTGGTGAGTGACGTAGGGGATCTTGGGCAGGGTCTCGCGCAGGTGAGTCGAGATGGTCGTCATCGTGAGAACGGTGGTGATGCCTGGGGGGGAGGGAGGGTGAGTGATGGGTGAGTGGTGGTGGTGAGTGAGTGGTGAGTGAGTGACGTAGGGGATCTTGGGCAGGGTCTCGCGCAGGTGAGTCGAGATGGTCGTCATCGTGAGAACGGTGGTGATGCCTGGGGGGGAGAGGGGTGGGGTGAGTGGTGAGTGGTGAGTGAGTGGTGAGTGAGTGGTGGTGGTGAGTGACGTAGGGGATCTTGGGCAGGGTCTCGCGCAGGTGAGTCGAGATGGTCGTCATCGTGAGAACGGTGGTGATGCCTGGGGGGGAGGGGTGAGTGGTGGGTGAGTGGTGAGTGGTGAGTGAGTGAGTGGTGAGTGAGTGGTGAGTGAGTGGTGGTGGTGAGTGACGTAGGGGATCTTGGGCAGGGTCTCGCGCAGGTGAGTCGAGATGGTCGTCATCGTGAGAACGGTGGTGATGCCTGGGGGGGAGAGGGGTGAGTGGGTGAGTGGTGAGTGGTGAGTGAGTGGTGGTGGTGAGTGAGTAGGTAGTGGTGGTGAGTGAGTGGTAGTGATGATGATGATGGTGGTGATGGTGGTGAGCCTGGGGAAAGGGGTGAGGGGCGAGTGAGTGGTGGTAATGGTGGTGAATGAGTGGTGAGTGAGTGGTGGTGGTGGTGGTGGTGGTGATGGTGGTGTGGNGAGTGGTGGTGAGTGAGTGAATGNGTGGGTGAGTGGTGATGTGGTGGTNGTGAGTGGTGAGTGAGTGGAGTGAGTGAGTGGTGGTGGTGAGTGACGTAGGGGATCTTGGGCAGGGTCTCGCGCAGTGAGTGAGTGGTCGTCATCGTGAGAACGGTGGTGATGCTGGGGGGGAGAGGGGTGGGGTGAGTGGTGAGTGAGTGGTGAGGGGTGAGTGAGTGAGTGGTGAGTGAGTGGTGAGTGAGTGGTGGTGGTGGTGACGTAGGGGATCTTGGGCAGGGTCTCGCGCAGGTGAGTGAGTGGTCGTCATCGTGAGAACGGTGGTGATGTGGGGGGAGGGAGGGTGAGTGAGGGTGAGTGGTGGTGAGGGGTGGTGAGTGAGTGGTGAGTGAGTGGTGAGTGAGTGGTGGTGGTGAGTGAGTAGGGGATCTTGGGCAGGGTCTCGCGCGGTGAGTGNGTGGTCGTCATCGTGAGAACGGTGGTGATGCCTGGGGGGGAGGGAGTGAGGGTGAGTGNGTGGTGGTGGTGGTGNGTGNGTGAGTGGTNGTGGTGGTGGTGTGATGGTGGATGGTGGTGATGGTGNTGGTGAGTGGTGATGCTGGGGGGGAGGGAGGGGTGAGTGGTGGTGAGTGGTGAGTGAGTGGTGAGTGAGTGAGTGATGATGATGATGGTGGTGATGGTGGTGATGCCTGGGGAAAGGGGTGAGGGGCGAGTGATGGTGGTGATGAGTGGTGGTGAGTGTGAGTGGTGGAGTGAGTGGTGTGGTGGTGGTGGGTGGTGATGGTGGTGGTGGTGGTGGTGAGTGGTGTGGTGGTGGTGNGTNNGGTTGGTGTGATGATGGTGGGTGAGATGGTGNGTGGGTGAGTGATGGTGNGTGGTGGTGAGTGAGATGATGAGTGAGTGGGTGAATGTGAGTGGTGGGTGGTGATGGTGGTGGTGATGGTGGTGGTGGTGAGTGAGTGTGGTNGTGAGTGGTGGTGGGTGGTGNGTGAGTGGTGAGGTGGTGNGTGATGTGGNGGTGNGTGAGTGATGAGTGAGTGGTGGTGGTGAGTGAGTGGTGGTGGTGNGNGAGTGNGTGGTGGTGGTNGTGTGAGTGGTGGTGATGGTGGATGGTGGTGGTGGTGNTGGTGAGTGNGTGGTGAGATGATGGTGGTGAGTGGTGGTNGTGGTGAGTNGTGNGTGNTGGTGAGTGNTGAGTGTGGTGNTGGTGATGGCGAGTGGTGTNGGTGTGGTGAGTGTGANGTGANTGAGTGGTGAGTGGTGTGGTGGTGGTGAGTGGGGATCNTGGGCAGGGTCTGAGCNGGTGGTGAGTGGTGTCAGTGAGAGGTGGTGATGCNTGGGGGGGGAGGGAGGGGTGAGTGGTGAGTGGTGGTGGTGATGGGTGGTGAGTGAGCGGTGGTGGTGGTGATGTGGTGNGTGGGTGGTGATGGTGAGCGTGNTGGTGATTANTGGTGATGGATGGTGTGNTGGTGAGTNNTGTGGTTGGTGANTGGTGATGGTGGTGATGNGGTGTGAGTGAGTGGTGATGGTGAGTGAGTGATGTGGTGAAGTGGTGGTAATGATGATGATGGTGGTGACNGTGGTGAGTGGGGGGGAGGGAGGGGTGGTGGTGAGTGGTGGTGATGGTGATGGTGAGTGAGTGGTGGTGGTGATGGTGGTGATNGTGGTGATGGTGGTGATGGTGGTGAGTGATGGTGGTGATGGTGGTGAGTGGTGATGNTGGTNATGAATGAGTGGTGTGGTGAGTGGTGAGTGGTGATGGTGGTGAGTGACGAGCAGGTGGTGGGGTNATGGTGNGTGTGNTGGTGTGGTGGTGNGTGGTGAGTGATGATNGTGAAGTGAGTGAGTGAGTGTTAGTGGTGATGGTGNTGTGGTGGTGGTGGTGGTGGTGATGAGTGGTGGTGGTGGTGAGTGGTGGTGGTGGTGGTGAGTGGGNTGATGGTGGTGGTGNGTGAGTGNGTGGTGATGGTGGTGNGTGGTGGTGATGAGTGATGATGGTGGTGGTNGTGGTGGTGGTGGTGNGTGGTGGTGNTNGTGGTGGTGGTGATGGTGGGNTGNTGGTGGTGGTGNGTGGTGNTGGTGGTGGTGGTGGTGGTGANGATGATGAGTGGTGGTGGTGGTGGTGGTGGTGAGTGNGTGGTGGTGATGAGTGAGTGAGTGGTGNGTGGTGGTGGTGGTGTGAGTGGCGTGGTGGTGNGCTTGGTNGGTGGTGTNGTGGTGNTGAGTGGTGNGTGTGAGTGGTGTNGTGAGTGGTGNGTGGGNGTGAGTGGTGGTGAGGTGGTGGAGTGGTGGTGGTGGTGNGGGTGGTGGTGNGTGGTGGTGGTGGTGTGGTGGTGATGGATGNTGGTGGTGATGGTGGATGATGGTGGTGGTGGTGGGTGATGATGGTGNGTGATGTGGTGATGATGGTAGTGGATGGTGATGGTGGTGGTGGTGGTGGTGGTGGTGGTNAGTGGTGGTGGTGATGGTGGTGANGTGGTGGTGATGGTGGTGGTGAGTGNTGGGTGGTGGTGNGTGGTGNGTGGTGATGAGTNGTGGTGGTGATGGTGAGTGNGTGGTGGTGTGGTGGTGAGTGGGAGTGATNGTGGTGGTGGTGGTGGTGNGTGGTGATGATGATGAGTTGGTGGTGGTGGTGGTGGTGGTGGTGNGTGAGTGGGATGGTGGTGGTGGTGTGGTGGATNGTGGTGGTGGTGAGTGTGGTGGTGGTGGTGNGTGNGTGGTGGTGATGANGATGNTGGTGGAGNGTGGTGGTGGTGGTGGTGATGGTNGTGGTGAGTGGTGGTGAGTGGTGGTGGTGNGTGGTGATGGTGTGGTGGTGNTGGTGGTGNNTGTGGTGNGTGGTGGTGATGGTGGTGGTGGTGAGTGGTGAGTGATGGTGGTGGTGGTGAGTGAGTGGTGGTGNGTGGTGGTGAGTGGTGAGTGATGATGAGTGGTGGTGNGTGGTGGTGGTGGTGGTGGTGGTGGTGGTGAGTGGTGGGAGTGGTGGTGAGTGATGGTGGTGNGTGGGGTGTGGTGGTGNGTGATGGTGGTGGTGATGGTGGTGGTGNGTGGGTNGTGGTGGTGGTGAGTGGTGGATGGTGGTGGTGAGTGAGTGGTGGTGGTGGTGATGTGGTGAGTGGTGAGATGAGAGTGGTGGTGGTGACGTGGTGGTGNTGGTGNGTGGTGGTGAGTGAGTGGTGGTGGTGGTGNGTGGTGGTGGTGATGGTGGTGGTGNGTGATGGTGGTGGTGNGTGGTGGTGNGTGGTGATNGTGGTGGTGGTGATGGTGGTAGNTGAGTTGGTGGTGGTGGTGGTGGATGGTGGTGGTGNGTGNGTGGTGGTGGTTGGGTGNGTGGTGGTGGTGATGATNGTGGTGGTGTGGTGNGTGGTGGTGGTGGTGGTGNGTGGTGGTGGTGNGTGGTGATNGTGGTGATGAGTGNTGAGTGGTGACGTGGATGAGTGGTGATGATGGTGGTGNGTGGTGATGTGGTGATGAGTGGTGGTGAGTGNGTGATGGGATNGTGGTGGTGGTACACTCACCACGTGGGAGATGAGTGGTGGTATGGTGNGTGNTGGTGGTGGTGGTGGTGGTNGATGGTGGTGNGTGGTGATGAGTGGTGATGAGTGGTGAGTGGTGGTGGGTGGTGATCGAGTNGTGGTGAGTGGTGATGAGTGGTAGTGGTGGGNTGGTGGTGGTGGTGGGTGGTGGTGAGTGGTGATGGTGGTGATNGTGGTGGTGAGTGGTGGTGATNGTGGTGGTGGTGNGTGGTGTGTGGTGGTGGTNGTGGTGGTGATGATAGATGATGGTGGTGGTGGTGGTGGTGTGGTGGTGGTGGTGNGTGGTGGGTNGTGGTGGTGGTGAGTGGAGTGTNGTGGTGGTGAGTGAGTGATGGTGGTGGTGGTGNGTGGTGNGTGGTGNGNTCGAGATGATGTGGTGGTGNGTGGTGGTGNGTGGTGGTGGTGGTGGTGNGTGGAGTGAGTGAGTGGTGGTGGTGGTGGTGGTGAGTGTGGTGCTGTGGTGGTGGTGGATGGTGGTGGNGTGGTGGTGNGTGGTGGTGGTGGTGNGTGGTGAGTGGTGTGGTGGTGGTGGGATGATGAGTGGTGGTGGTGAGTGGTGGTGGTGNGTGGTGNGTGAGTGGTGAGTGAGATGATGGTGGTGGTGGTGGTGNGTGGTGGTGGTGAGTGGGAGTNGTGGTGGTGGTGAGTGGTGATTGAGTNGTGGTGGTGAGTGAGTGGTGNGTGGTGGTGGTGGTGGTGGTGANGNTGATGNTGGTGGAGAGTGGTGGTGGTGGTGGTGGTGGTGGTGAGTGAGTGGTGGTGNGTGNTGGTGGTGGTGGTNGTGGTGGTTTGAGTNGCGGTGTGATNGTGAGTGGTGGTNGTGGTNTGTGGGTGGTGGTGTGGTGGTGAGTGGTGATNGTGAGTGGTGGTGGTGGTGAGTGATNGTGGTGGTGAGTGAGTGATGGTGGTGGTGGTGGTGGTGNGTGGTGAGNTGAGGATGGTGGTGGTGNGTGGTGGTGGTGGTGGTGGTGGTGGTGAGTGGTGNGTGAGTNGTGGTGAGTGNGTGNTGATGTGTGGTGGTNGTNNGTGGTGGTGNGGGTGGTGGTGGTGNGTGNGTGGTGGTGGTGGTGGTGGTGGTNGTGGTGGTGGTGGGATGAGTGGTGGTGGTGAGTGAGTGGTGGTGGTGGTGNGTGAGTGGTGATGAGNNGATNGTGGTGGTGAGTGGTGNGTGNGTGGTGATGGTGNGTAGTGAAGTGGTGGTGTGAGTGGTGGTGGTGATGGTGAGTGGTGGTGGTGATNGTGGTGGTGGTGNGTGGTGATGGTGNGTGAGTGNTNGTGGTGGTGGTGGTGAGTGGTGNGTGNGTGGTGGTGGTGGTGAGTGGTGATGAGATGNTGGTGGTGAGTGNTGGTGGTGAAGTGGTGGTGGTGGTGGTGTGNTNAGTGATGTGNTGNTGGTGATGGTGTAGTGGTGGNGTGGTGGCGGTGAGTNGTGTGANGTGGTGAGTGGTGGTGNGTGGGTGAATGGTGGTGGTGANTGAGTGNGTGTGAGTGGTGAGTGGTGATGATGATGATGGTGNGTGGTGGTGAGTGAGTGGTGATGAGTGGTGGTGGTGAGTGAGTGGTGGTGNGTGGTGGTGAGTGGTGGTGNGTGGTGGTGATGGTGGTGGTGATGGTGAGTGGTGATGGTGGTGGTGGTGGTGGTGATGATGGTGAGTGAGTGAGTGGTGGTGATGATGATGATGGTGGTGGTGGTGGTGNGTGATGTGGTGGTGGTGGTGGTGAGTGGTGATGAGTNGTGAGTGGTGNGTGGTGGTGTGAGTGAGTGGTGGTGGTGAGTGAGTGGTGATGATGATGATGGTGGTGAGTGAGTGATGTGATGTGGTGATGAGTGGTGGTGAGTGGAGGTGGTGTGTGTGGTNGTGGTATGGTGGTGGTGGTGGTGGNGGTGNTGGTGAGTGATGTGGTGGTGGTGGTGGTGGTGAGTGATGGTGGTGNGTGGTGGTGGTGAGTGGTGATGATGATGGTGGTGAGAGATGACGGCATGTACGTCTGTGTCTCTCTGTCTCTCTCTGTGTGTGACTCTCTCTGTGCCTCTCTCTCTCTGNGTCTCTCNGTCTCTCNGTCTCTCTGTGTCTCTCTCTGTCTCTGTGTGTCTCACCCAGGGCCACACGTGCAGCTGAAGCGTCGTAGTTGATCCAGAAGGACACCCACGACAGGATGGTGATGAGAGATGACGGCATGTACGTCTGTGTCTCTCTGTCTCTCTGTCTCTCTGTCTCTCTGTGTGTCTCTCTGTCTCTGTGTGTCTCACCCAGGGCTACACGTGCAGCTGAAGCATCATAATTAATCCAGAAGGACACCCAGGACAGGATGGTGATGAGAGTAGACGACATGTACGTCTGTCTCTCTGTGTGTCTCTCTGTGTCTCTCTGTATCTGTCTATCTCTGTGTCTATCTCTCTGTGTCTCTCTCTCTCTGTGTCTCTCTGTGTGTCTCACCCAGGGCTACACGTGCGGCTGAAGCGTCGTAGTTGATCCAGAAGGAGACCCAGGACAGGATGGTGATGAGAGATGACGGCATGTACGTCTGTCTCTCTGTCTCTCTGTCTCTCTGTCTCTCTGTGTCTCTCTGTCTCTCTGTGTGTCTCTCTGTCTCTGTGTGTCTCACCCAGGGCCACACGTGCAGCTGAAGCGTCGTAGTTGATCCAGAAGGACACCCAGGACAGGATGGTGATGAGAGATGACGGCATGTACGTCTGTGTCTCTCTGTCTCTCTGTGTCTCTCTGTGTCTCTCTCTCTCTCTGTCTATCTCTGTATCTCACCCAGGGCCACACGTGCGGCAGAGGCGTCGTAGTTGATCCAGAAGGAGACCCACGACAGGATGGTGATGAGAGATGACGGCATGTACGTCTGTGTCTCTCTGTCTCTCTGTGNCTCTCTGTGTCTCTCTCTGTCTCTCTCTGTGTGTCTCACCCAGGGCCACACGTGCGGCAGAGGCATCATAATTGATCCAGAAGGACACCCAGGACAGGATGGTGATGAGAGTTGACGACATGTACGTCTGTCTCTCTGTCTCTCTGTGTCTCTCTCTCTCTGTCTGTCTCTCTCTGTCTCTCTGTGTGTCTCTCTGTCTCTGTGTGTCTCACCCAGGGCCACACGTGCAGCTGAAGCGTCGTAGTTGATCCAGAAGGACACCCACGACAGGATGGTGATGAGAGATGACGGCATGTACGTCTGTCTCTCTGTCTGTGTCTCTCTCTCTCTCTGTCTCTCTGTGTGTCTCTCTGTCTCTGTGTGTCTCACCCAGGGCCACACGTGCGGCAGAGGCATCATAATTGATCCAGAAGGACACCCAGGACAGGATGGTGATGAGAGTTGACGACATGTACGTCTGTCTCTCTGTCTCTCTGTGTCTCTCTGTCTCTCTCTGTCTCTCTCTGTCTCTCTGTGTGTCTCTCTGTCTCTGTGTGTCTCACCCAGGGCCACACGTGCAGCTGAAGCGTCGTAGTTGATCCAGAAGGACACCCAGGACAGGATGGTGATGAGAGATGACGGCATGTACGTCTGTCTCTGTCTCTCTCTCTGTCTCTCTGTCTCTCTCTCTGTCTCTCTGTGTGTCTCTCTCTGTGTGTCTCACCCAGGGCCACACGAGCGGCTGAAGCATCGTAATTAATCCAGAAGGACACCCAGGACAGGATGGTGATGAGAGATGACGGCATGTACGTCTGTGTCTCTCTCTGTCTCTCTCTGTCTCTCTGTCTCTCTCTGTCTCTCTGTGTGTATCTCTGTCTCTCTGTGTGTCTCAGGGCCACACGTGCAGCTGAAGCTCATAATTGATCCGACACCCAGGACAGGATGTGTAGATGACGGTGTACGTCTGTGTCTCTCTGTGTCTCTTTGTCTCTCTGTGTGTCTCTCTGTCTCTCTGTGTGTCTCACCCAGGGCCACACGAGCAGCTGAAGCATCGTAGTTGATCCAGAAGGACACCCACGACAGGATGGTGATGAGAGATGACGGCATGTACGTCTGTGTCTCTCTCTGTGNCTCTCTGTGTCTCTCTCTCTCTCTGTCTATCTCTGTATCTCACCCAGGGCCACACTCGCAGAGGCTCTAGTTGTCCAGAAGGCCCACTGTGTGTGACGCTGTACGTCTGTGTCTCTCTCTGTGTCTCTCTCTGTCTCTCTGTGTGTCTCTGTGTCTCTGTGTGTCTCACCCAGGGCTACACGTGCGGCTGAAGCGTCGTAGTTGATCCAGAAGACCCACGACAGGATGGTGATGAGAGATGACGGCATGTACGTCTGTGTCTCTCTCTGTCTCTCTCTGTCTCTCTGTGTCTCTCTGTCTCTCTGTCTGTCTATCTCTCTCTCTGTGTGTCTCTCTGTCTCTGTGTGTGTCTCACCAGGGCCACACGTGCAGCTGAAGCGTCGTAGTTGATCCAGAAGGACACCCACGACAGGATGGTGATGAGAGATGACGGCATGTACGTCTGTCTCTCTGTCTGTGTCTCTCTGTCTCTCTCTGTCTCTCTGTGTGTCTCTCTGTCTCTGTGTGTCTCACCCAGGGCCACACGTGCAGCTGAAGCATCATAATTAATCCAGAAGGACACCCAGGACAGGATGGTGATGAGAGATGACGGCATGTACGTCTGTGTCTCTGTCTGTGTCTCTCTGTGTCTCTCTCTCTCTGTCTCTCTGTCTCTGTGTGTCTCACCCAGGGCCACACGTGCGGCTGAAGCGTCGTAGTTGATCCAGAAGGAGACCCACGACAGGATGGTGATGAGAGATGACGGCATGTACGTCTGTGTCTCTGTCTCTCTGTGTCTCTCTGTCTCTCTGTGTGTCTCACCCAGGGCTACACGTGCAGCTGAAGCATCATAATTAATCCAGAAGGACACCCACGACAGGATGGTGATGAGAGTTGACGGCTTGTACGTCTGTCTCTCTGTCTGTGTCTCTCTGTGNCTCTCTGTCTCTGTGTCTCTCTCTGTCTCTCTGTGTCTCTCTCTGTCTCTGTGTGTGTCTCACCCAGGGCTACACGTGCAGCTGAAGCGTCGTAGTTGATCCAGAAGGACACCCACGACAGGATGGTGATGAGAGATGACGGCATGTACGTCTGCAGGATGAAGTAGCCGATGTTGCGTTTGAGTCGGAAACTCAGAGACAGGCGCGGGTAGGAGCCTTGGTGGGTGGGGGGAGGGAGATAAGGGGGAGATAAGGGGGAGATAAGGGGGNAGATGAGGAGAGGGGGGATGAGGAGAGGGGGGGGAGAGGGGGGAGAGGGGGGAGATAAGTGGGAGATGAGGGGGGAGATGAGATGGGGGGAGGGGAGGGAGAGGGGGGGAGATAAGGGGGAGATGAGGGGGGGAGATGAGATGGGGGGAGGGGAGGGAGAGGGGGGAGATAAGGGGGAGATGAGGGGGAGATGAGGGGGGGAGGGGAGGGAGNGGGGGGAGATAAGGGGGAGAGGGGGGGAGATGAGATGGGGGGAGGGGAGGGAGAGGGGGGGAGATAAGGGGGAGATGAGGAGATGGGGGGGGATCAGTGGGGAGATAAGGAGAGGGGGAGGGGGGAGGGCGGGAGATAAGGAGAGGGGGAGGGGGGGGAGATGAGGAGAGGGGGAGGGGGAGAGGGGGGAGATGAGAGGGGGAGGGGAGGGAGATAAGGGGGGAGATAAGTGGGAGATGAGGAGATGGGGGGATCAGGGGGAGATAAGGAGGGGGGGAGAGGGGAGGGGGGGAGAGGGGGGTGAGGGGGGGNAGATCAGGAGAGGGGGGGGGGAGGGAGATAAGGGGGGAGATAAGTGGAGATGAGGAGATGGGGGATCAGGGGGAGATAAGGAGGGGGGGAGAGGGGGAGGGGGGAGAGGGGGGTGAGGGGGGGGGAGATCAGGAGAGGGGGGGGGGAGATGAGGGGGAGGTGGGGGGGGAGATATGAGGGGGGAGATGAGATGGGGGAGGGGGGAGGGTGAGGGGGGGAGGGGGAGAGGGGGAAGAGATGAGGAGAGGGGGGGATCAGGGGGGAGATAAGGAGAGGGGGAGGGGGGGAGATAAGGGGGAGATAAGGGGGAGATGAGGGGGAGATGAGGGGGAGATGAGGGGGAGATGAGGGGGAGATGAGGGGGAGATGAGGGGGNAGATGAGGGGGAGATGAGGGGGAGATGAGGGGGAGATGAGGGGGAGATGAGGGGGGAGATGAGGGGGAGATGAGGGGGAGATGAGGGGGAGATGAGGGGGAGATGGGGGAGATGAGGGGGAGATGAGGGGGAGATGAGGGGGAGATGAGGGGGAGATGAGATGAGGGGGAGATGAGGGGGAGATGAGGGGGAGATGAGGAGATGGGGGGGAGATGAGGAGAGGGGGGGAGTGAATGAGGGGAGAGAGATGAGTAGTTAGCTATTTTGCCGCATGCACTCCGCAAAAAATTGCGTTTTGTGTCAAACACATTTCAGATTGCCCGCACCTCCATATACCTCGCAGGCATTCGCATCTTTAACGTTAAATTTGGGATTTAAAGCTTCTTTCGTGACTGCAGGGATTCATCTTCTTGGTCCGTTCGGTAAAGTCGTCACGTAGAAGGGAACTAATAAAATAATAAAAATAAAACATAATAAAATAATATTATGTTTATTATTTAAAAAAATAAAATAATAAAAATTAAACATAATAAAATAATATTATGTTTATTATTTAAAAAAATAAAATAATAAAAATTAAACATAATAAAATAATATTATGTTTATTATTAAAAAAAAATAATAATAAAAATTAAACATAATAAAATAATATTATGTTTATTATTAAAAAATAAAACATAATAAAATACAATTCTCACGACGTTTCGGCCACAACGCAAGCAGCCGTCTTCAGGTGAAGAACAGGTCTGTCGGAAAGACAGCGTCTGATGATGTCATACATGTGTCAGACGCTGTCTCCCCGACAGACCTGCTCTTCACCTGAGGACGGCTGCTTGCGTTGTGGCCGAAACGTCGTGAGAATTGTATTTTATTATCTTTTATTTTTATTATTTTATTATTTCCCTTCTACGTGACTTTACCGAAAGAACCAAGAAGATCTTTAACGTTGTTACAGCAGCTTCACTCCATCACATCAATACAAAGTTGACATTTCTAATACATTCCACCATCAATTGTTCACGTTCAAATCATAACGTGCACGAAGAAAACAAACTAACCAGGAAACGAGTGAACTTAAATCGGTAATTAAGTAGCAAAAGTAAACATCCAATAAACAAGTAACACATCATAACTGATCATTGTTTTTTTTACCCTTCTATCTGGCAACAAAACTGACACACAATGCATCATGTTTGCAATAACCACAACACAAGCAGTCAAAATGCAAACAAAAATAAACAACTCTGATAATGTATGCACTGTCCTTGAAGTTGATTGGTCCACACCCGAACAGCTGTACCACACCCTTGATTTCCCACCCCGACACCCCTCTTCAGGGGGCCTAGTCTCACATGGTCCTTGAAGTTGATTGGTCCACACCCGAGACAGCTTTCCTTAGAGCCTAGTCTCACATGGTCCTTGAAGTTGATTGGTCCACACCCGAGACAGCTTTCCTTAGAGCCTAGTCTCACATGGTCCTTGAAGTTGATTGGTCCACACCCGAGACAGCTTTCCTTAGAGCCTAGTCTCACATGGTCCTTGAAGTTGGTTGTTCCACACCGAGACAGCTTCTAGAGCCTAGTCTCACATCCCTTGGATTGGACCACACCCGAGCCTTTCCTTAGAGCCTAGTCTCACATGGTCCTTGAAGTTGATTGGTCCACACCGAGACAGGTATCCTTAGAGCCTAGTCTCACATGGTCCCTTACCTTGAGGTCCACCCCAGACACCGAGAGCCTGCTCACCTGTCCTCGAAGTTGATGGTCCACACCCGAACAGCTTTCCTAGAGCCTAGTCTCACATGGTCCTTGAAGTGATTGGTCCACACAGCTTTCCTTGAGGCTAGTCTAGAAGCTGGAGTTGGGCCCAAACCCGAGACAGCTTCCTTAGAGCCTAGTCTCACATGGTCCTTGAAGTTGATTGTCCACACCCGAGACAGCTTTCCTTAGAGCCTAGTCTCACATGGTCCTTGAAGTTGATTTCCACACGAGACAGCTTTCCTTAGAGTATTCCTTGGTTTTGAAGTTTTGGTCCACACCCGAGACAGGGGGGCTCTTAGAGCCTAGTTCACATGGTCCTTGAAGTTGATT
>WFAB01002972.1:0-23212 GCA_018977245.1 Lethenteron camtschaticum | reverse complement strand
GTGATGATGATGGTCTGGTGATGTGATGATGATGATATTGGACGTGGTGATGTGATGATGATGATGATGATGATATTGGTTGTGGTGATGTGGTGATGATGATGATGGTTGTGGTGATGTGATGATGATGATGATGATATTGGTTGTGGTGATGTGGTGATGATGATGTTGGTTGTGGTGATGTGGTGATGATGATGATGGTTGTGGTGATGTGATGATGATGATATGGTTGTGGTGATGTGATGATGATGATGGTGTGGTGATGTGGTGATGATGATAATGGTTGTGGTGATGTGATGATGATGATGATGGTTGTGGTGATGTGGTGATGATGATGATGATGATATTGGTTGTGGTGATGTGATGATGATGATGTTGGTTGTGGTGATGTGGTGATGATGATGATGATGATATTGGTTGTGGTGATGTGATGATGATGATGTTGGTTGTGGTGATGTGGTGATGATGATGATGGTTGTGGTGATGTGATGATGATGATGGTTGTGGTGATGTGGTGATGATGATAATGGTTGTGGTGATGTGATGATGATGATGATGATGGTTGTGGTGATGTGGTGATGATGATGATGATGATGATATTGGTTGTGGTGATGTGGTGATGATGATGATGGTTGTGGTGATGTGATGATGATGATGATGGGTTGTGGTGATGTGGTGATGATGATGATGGTTGTGGTGATGTGGTGATGATGATGATGGTTGTGGTGATGTGGTGATGATGATATTGGTTGTGGTGATGTGATGATGATATTGGTTGTGGTGATGTGGTGATGATGATGGTTGTGGTGATGTGATGATGATGATGATGGTTGTGGTGATGTGATGATGATATTGGTTGTGGTGATGTGATGATGATGATGATGGTTGTGGTGATGTGATGATGATGATGATGGTTGTGGTGATGTGATGATGATGATGATGGTTGTGGTGATGTGATGATGATGATGATGGTTGTGGTGATGTGATGATGATGATGGTTGTGGTGATGTGATGATGGTGATATCGGTTGTGGTGATGTGATGATGATGATGGTTGTGGTGATGTGGTGATGATGATATTGGTTGTGGTGATGTGGTGATGATATTGGTTGTGGTGATGTGGTGATGATGATGATATTGGTTGTGGTGATGTGGTGATGATGATGATATTGGTTGTGGTGATGTGGTGATGATGATATTGGACGTGGTGATGTGATGATGATGATATTGGTTGTGGTGATGTGGTGATGATATTGGTTGTGGTGATGTGGTGATGATGATGATATTGGTTGTGGTGATGTGGTGATGATGATGATGATGATATTGGTTGTGGTGATGTGGTGATGATGATGATATTGGTTGTGGTGATGTGATGATGATGATATTGGTTGTGGTGATGTGGTGATGATATTGGTTGTGGTGATGTGGTGATGATGATGATGGTTGTGGTGATGTGGTGATGATGATGATGGTTGTGGTGATGTGGTGATGATGATATTGGTTGTGGTGATGTGATGATGATGATATTGGTTGTGGTGATGTGGTGATGATGATGGTTGTGGTGATGTGGTGATGATGATGATGGTTGTGGTGATGTGGTGATGATGATATTGGTTGTGGTGATGTGGTGATGATGATGATGGTTGTGGTGATGTGATGATGATGATGATGGTTGTGGTGATGTGGTGATGATGATATTGGTTGTGGTGATGTGATGATGATATTGGTTGTGGTGATGTGGTGATGATGATGATGGTTGTGGTGATGTGGTGATGATGATGATGGTTGTGGTGATGTGATGATGATGATGATGATGGTTGTGGTGATGTGATGATGATGATGGTTGTGGTGATGTGGTGATGATGATATTGGTTGTGGTGATGTGGTGATGATGATATTGGTTGTGGTGATGTGATCATGATGGTGATGATGATGATGGTGATGTGATGATGATGGTGATGTGTGATAATGATGTGATGGTGGACGTGGGTGATGTGATGGTGATGATGGTGGTGATGTGTGGTGATGATGGTGATGTGTGTGATGGTGATGGTGATGATGATGGTGATGATGTGATGGTGGTCATGGTGATGGTGATGGTGATGATGGTGATGTGATGTGATGGTGATGGTGATGTGATGATGATATTGGTCGTGGTAATGTGATCATGATGATGATAGTTGTGGTGATGATGTTGATGGTGGTCATGGTGATGGTGATGTGATGGTGCTGGTGATGTGATGATGATGGTGATGTGATGATGATGGTGATGTGATGGTGCTGGTGCAGGGAAGCTGATGGCGATGCCTCCGAGTACCTGCCCCTGCTGCTCAAGGCCGTGCTGCACTCCTGCCGGGTGAAGCCCGAGTGACGAACCAACAACAACAACAACACCACCACCACTACCACTACCACCACCACCACTAACACCCTCAACAACACCATCACCACCACCACCACTACTACCACCATCATCATCACCACCCTCAACACCACCACCACTAGCCTCGCCACCATCACCACCAACACCACCACTACCAACACCACCACCACCAACACTACCACTAACACCACTCTCACCGCCACCACCAACACCACCAACACCCTCACCACCACTACCACTACCACCACCCTCAACACCAACACCACCACCACCAGCCTCGCCACCATCACCACCAACACCACCATCACCACCACCATTACCATCACCACCACCACTACCAACACCACCACCCTCAACAACACCAACAACACCACCAACACCAACACTACCACTAACACCACCATCACCACCACCACCACTACCACCACCCTCACCACCACCACCACCAGCCTCGCCACCACCACCAACACCCCCACCACTATCACCACTACCAACACCACCACCAGCACCACCATCACCACCACCACCACTACCACCACCCTCAACACCACCACCACCAGCCTCGCCACCACCACCAACACCCCCACCACTACCACTCACTCACCACCACCACCACCACCACTCACCACCTCTCACTCACCACCACCACCACCACTCACCACCTCTCCTCATCCCCCTACCACGGGGTTTACCCGCGTTGCTGCTGCGTCTGTGGTGGTGGCTGTGGTGGTTGTGGTGGTAGTTGTTACGAGTGGTGATGGTGGTGGTTGTGGTGGTAGTTGTTACTGGTGGTGATGGTGGTGGTTGTGGTGGTTGTGGTGGTAGTTGTTACGAGTGTTGGTTGTGGTGGTTGTGGTGGTAGTTGTTACGAGTGGTGATGGTGGTGGTTGTGGTGGTAGTTGTTACTGGTGGTGATGGTGGTGGCTGTGGTGGTTGTGGTGGTAGTTGTTACTGGTGGTGATGGTGGTGGTTGTGGTGGTAGTTGTTACTGGTGGTGATGGTGGTGGCTGTGGTGGTTGTGGTGGTAGTTGTTACGAGTGGTGATGGTGGTGGTTGTGGTGGTAGTTGTTACTGGTGGTGATGGTGGTGGCTGTGGTGGTTGTGGTGGTAGTTGTTACTGGTGGTGATGGTGGTGGCTGTGGTGGTTGTGGTGGTAGTTGTTACTGGTGGTGATGGTGGTGGTTGTGGTGGTAGTTGTTACTGGTGGTGATGGTGGTGGCTGTGGTGGTTGTGGTGGTAGTTGTTACGAGTGGTGATGGTGGTGGTTGTGGTGGTAGTTGTTACTGGTGGTGATGGTGGTGGCTGTGGTGGTTGTGGTGGTAGTTGTTACTGGTGGTGATGGTGGTGGCTGTGGTGGTTGTGGTGGTAGTTGTTACTGGTGGTGATGGTGGTGGTTGTGGTGGTAGTTGTTACTGGTGGTGATGGTGGTGGCTGTGGTGGTTGTGGTGGTAGTTGTTACGAGTGGTGATGGTGGTGGTTGTGGTGGTAGTTGTTACTGGTGGTGATGGTGGTGGTTGTGGTGGTAGTTGTTACTGGTGGTGATGGTGGTGGCTGTGGTGGTTGTGGTGGTTGTTGTTACGAGTGGTGATGGTGGTGGTTGTGGTGGTAGTTGTTACTGGTGGTGGCCATGTTTCGTGAATCATGCCAGCCAGCTGCCTAATGTGTGGTGTGTGGGTATTGTCGTAGTGGGTGGTGGTGGTGGTAGTTGTGGTTGTTGCTAGTGGTGGTGGTAGTTGTGGTTGTTACTGGTGGTAGTGGTGGTGGTGGTTGTTGCTAGTGGTAGTGGTGGTTGTTGCTAGTGGTGGTGGTAGAGAATGTTGCCATGACATTAGAGTCTCTCGGCGATGAGAGCGAGTGGTGAGTGGACGCATCTCAGGGAAGCTGCAGAACGGATAGTGTCCCTCTCTCTTGTCTACCTCAGGGAAACCCGTGTGTGGGGTGTGTGTGGGGTGTGTGTGTGGGGTGTGTGTGGGGTGTGTGTGTGGGGGGTGTGTGTGTACTGTGTGTGTGTGGGGGTGTGTGTGTGTGTACTGTGTGTGTGTGGGGGGTGTGTGTGGGGGTAGTGTGTGGGGTGTGTGTGGGGGTAGTGTGTACTGTGTGTGTGTGGGGTGTGTGTGGGGGTAGTGTGTGGGGTGTGTGTGGGGGTAGTGTGTGGGGTGTGTGTGGGGTAGTGTGTGTACTGTGTGTGTGTGGGGGTGTGTGTGTGTGGGGGGTGTGTGTGTGTGGGGGGTGTGTGTGGGGTGTGTGTGTGGGGTGTGTGTGGGGTAGTGTGTACTGTGTGTGTTTGGGGGTGTGTGTGTGTGTGTGGGGGTGTGTGGGGGGTGTGTGTGGGGTGTGTGTACTGTGTGTGTGGGGGTAGTGTGTACTGTGTGTGTGTGGGGGTAGTGTGTACTGTGTGTGTGTGGGGGTAGTGTGTGTGTGTGTGTGGGGTGTGTGTGTGTGTGTGTGTGGGGTGTGTGTGTGGGGGTAGTGTGTGTGTGTGGGGGTAGTGTGTGTGTGTGGTGTGTGTGTGTACTGTGTGTGTGTGGGGGTAGTGTGTGTGTGTGTGTGGTGTGTGTGTGTGTACTGTGTGTGTGTGGGGGGTGTGTGCATTAAGGGATAGGTGAGTGTATTGGTGGGTGGATAAGGTGTGTGTGTTCAGCGGAGATTCGTTCTGTGAGACTGGAAACTTGAAAATATGGGTGGAGTAGTAGCCACCCTCCCCCTCCCGCTCATCAACGTACCTTCAGCGTACCTTTATATACCTCAGCGTACCTTCAGCGTACCTTCAGCGTACCTTTATATACCTTCAGCGTACCTTTAGATACCTCAACGTACCTTCAGCGTACCTTTAGATACCTCAACGTACCTTCAGCGTACCTTTATATACCTCAGCGTACCTTCAGCGTACCTTTAGATACCTCAACGTACCTTCAGCGTACCTTTATATACCTCAGCGTACCTTTATATACCTCAGCGTACCTTCAGCGTACGTTTAATATACCTCAGCGTACCTACACGTATTGCCACGGACTGCCAGCGTTGCCGGACGTACGACTCTGATGACTGTGATGTAACCGGCCACGTGTTGTACAAGCGCGTGTGTGTGTGTCTGTCTGTCTGTCTGTGTGTGTCTGTCTGTGTGTGTCTGTCTGTCTGTGTGTGTCTGTGTGTGTCTGTCTGTGTGTGTGTGTGTACAACCTGTCACCATCATTGGGGGATGATGGCGATTTGATACGATGACGATGATGGTGGCGGTAACGATGTTAGATGATGGTGGCGATAACGATGTTACATGATGATGATGGTGATAATGGCGATGATGATGATGGTGGCGATAACGATGTTACATGATGATGATGGTAATGCTGATTTGATATGATGACGATGGTGGTGGAGATGGCGATTTGACATGACGATGATGGTGGCGATGACGATGATGGTGGCGATAACGATGTTACATGACGACGTTGATGATGGTGGCGGTGGCGATGTTACATGACGACGATGATGATGGTGGCGGGCCGAAGGGTCTGAACACGTTTGCACATCTCCCCCTGACGATGGTGGTGCGATGACCATGATGATGGTGATGATGATGATGGTGAAGATGTTACTGTGATGTTCCTGATGATGATGATGTTGTTACTGTGATGACGCCGATGTTGAGAGTATTGACAATGGTTTACTCAGCCGGACGGTGTTGACGATGTTACTGTGACCGTGGCAATGTTACCTTGACGACGATGATGTTACCTTGACGACGATGACGACGTTACCATGCCGATGGGTTTACACGGCCGCTCGGTCACCAAATGCTCGTGGTGTTACTGTGACGACCGATGGCGACGGTGACGTTACCGTGCCAACGACGGCGTTACCGTGACGACGACCGGTGATTGTATTTTGACGACGGTGGCGGTAACAAGGGGGGGGGGGTGAACTGGCGATGATTGTAACGAGGTGGTTGCCACGGCAACGTTACGGGTCGTAGTTGCGTAGTTTTTAAACTTTCTTAAGGTTTTTGTTTTTATCGTTTACCGCGGTTCGTGTCTCGATCCCCAACCCCAACGATTGTTGTTTATGTTTGCGACGAAGTGATTGTAACGAGGTGTTTGCCGGTGATTGTATTTTTCGCGACCTGTGGGTGGTGGTGGTGGTGGTGGTGGTCACCTGCCCTAGGGTCCGGTGTCGAAACGACGGGTCGGGTGGTTCGGCGGGGTTTGAGGGTGGTGTGTGTGTGTAGACACACACGCGCGCCTACCCCCCTCCCTCCACTGCTACACGTCTCCACACTCCGTTGGTGGTCACTCCTTGACCCCCACACCCTCCCACTGACCCCCCCCCCCACTATAACCCCCCCACTAACCCCCCTCCACCACCCGCCCACTAGTAGAGTCGGTCGAGCGACGACTGGTGGGACGACCGCGAGGCTTTGACCGATCCGCGCTCCAATCAAAGTCTCGTCTCTGGCGGTGGCTGGGTAGTGTAGCGGGTAGTGTAGTAGCACACAGTGGCGCGTCGTAGTTTACGTGGTGATGGCCGTGGGGAAGGGGGGGGGGGTGAGGCTTTTAGGGGGGGTTAGAGACGCTGTCGTGAAGGAATCGGACAATGTTGAGTGTGTAAATGATCAAAAAAAACAAATGAACGACTTTCTCAGGAATGGCGGTGGCGGTGTCGTTCCCGCCGCTTTGCAATCTGTAATGGGAGCGCGACGCTGCGTGGTTGTGGTTGTTGTTGTTGTGATTGTAGTGGTGCCTGCCCTGATGCCCGTCCAATTGGTTGTGGTTGTGGCGGTGATAGTAGTGGTTCTTAGTAGAGCCTGCCCTCACGCCCGCCCGCCCAATTGGTGATGATGATGTAGCCATGATAATGGTAATGGTTGGTGGTTGTGGTTCTTTTATTGGTGCGTGCCCTGACTCCTGCCCAACTGGTGATGATGATGATGGTGGTGGTGGTGGTAATGTAGGCCCCATGATGAAGATGGTGGTAATGGGTGTTGGTGGCAATGATGTTCGGGCAATGGTGGTGACGGCCATTGCACGTGAACAAGAGACAAGAGTTGACTACCTTGCCTGGTATACAGGAGGTCGTGGCTTTGATCCGGACCCTGATGCTACGTTGGATTAGATGTTAACTACCTCACCTGGTATACAGGAGGTCGTGGCTTTGATCCTGACC
Source organism: Lethenteron camtschaticum (assembly GCA_018977245.1). NCBI lineage: Eukaryota > Metazoa > Chordata > Hyperoartia > Petromyzontiformes > Petromyzontidae > Lethenteron > Lethenteron camtschaticum. The sequence goes on along the minus strand of WFAB01002972.1, from coordinate 15,670 downwards.
CTGATGCCACGTTGGCTTAGGAGATGTTAACTACCTCGCCTGGTATACAGGAGGTCGTGGCTTTGATCCTGACCCTGATGTCATGTTGGCTTATGAGATGTTAACTACCTCGCCTGGTATACAGAAGGTCGTGGCTTTGATCCTGACCTTGATGTCATGTTGGCTTAGGAGATAACTACCTCGCCTGGTATACAGAAGGTCGTGGCTTTGATCCTGACCCTGATGCCACGTTGGCTTAGGAGATGTTAACTACCTCGCCTGGTATACAGGAGGTCGTGGCTTTGATCCGGACCCTGATGCTACGTTGGATTAGATGTTAACTACCTCACCTGGTATACAGGCGGTCGTGGCTTTGATCCTGACCTTGATGTCATGTTGGCTTAGGAGATAACTACCTCGCCTGGTATACAGAAGGTCGTGGCTTTGATCCTGACCCTGATGCCACGTTGGCTTAGGAGATAACTACCTCGCCTGGTATACACGAGGTTGTGGCTTTGATCCTGACCCTGATGCCATGTTGGCTTATGAGATGTTAACTACCTCGCCTGGTATACAGGTGGTCGTGGCTTTGATCCTGACCCTGATGTCATGTTGGCTTAGGAGATAACTACCTCGCCTGGTATACAGAAGGTCGTGGCTTTGATCCTGACCCTGATGCCACGTTGGCTTAGGAGATAACTACCTCGCCTGGTATACAGGAGGTCGGTGGCTAGGAGATGAAACCCACGACCTCCTGTATAATACCACCTTGTAATGGATAGCCATCTCGGCTCTTTTATCTTAAAAAGAAAAGGTTACAGAGCTAGTTCTCAGTTGGGGCCTTAGCACGTGGTAGAATACAGGGGGCTCCTCGACTTATAAACATTCGACTTGACGGACTTTGAGAGATTTGTCCAGTTGCTGAGAGTTGTCGTAAGTTCAACTGCCGAGCAATAGATGATGGCGGTGGTGGTGGCATGTACATCTGTAGAGCGACGAACCAGTGGCATTTACATCTGTAGAACGTGAAGAACCAGTGGCATCTTCTTGGTTTTTTCGGTAAAGTCACGTAGAAGGGAAGTAATAAAATAATAAAAATAAAACATAGTTAAATAATTCTCACGACGTTTCGGCTACAACGCAAGCAGCCGTCTTCAGGTGAAGAATGAGACACTGCCAAGCGTGACTTTACCGAAAAAACCAAGAAGATGAATCCCTGCAGTCACGAAAGCTTTAAATCGAAATTTAACCAGTGGCATCTACATCTGCAGGAGATTCTACAACTTTGTAAAGCCATTCCCCGTGTTTTAGTGTACACGCCGTACCAACGCGTTATGGACCGACCTTACGAACACAGACTTGGAACCCAACTCTTTCGAAAAGTAGAGGAGTACCTGTAATGAAATTAAACCAAAACCATCCACTCTTCCCCCCCTATCCTTAGATCCTTTCCTTGTCCCACCTAAACGACCAACTAGCCACGGGAACGGGGGATATGGTTGATGGTTGTGGCAGGGGTGGTGTTATTTAGACCCGGGCAGAACGGCGTGGGTCTGTCTGTCTGTGTGAACGAACCAAAAATTGATGGCGGTGCAAGTTGTCGCGCTCAGAAGAAGATGAATGTACGGGTAGTAGTTTTTATTACCTCACTTTTTTAAATTTCTTAGACCAATTCGTGTTTGATATCTCGTCTACCTCACGTCGTAATGATGACAACGGTGAATTAATGTCGCTTTGAGAAAATTGTTAAGCTTTTGATTGTATTGTGTTTTTTTTTATAAATCGTTTCTGTTTTTTTTAGTTTTGGAAAACTTTTAAGTTGTTACAATGACGTTGTTGTTGTTGTTGGTTTGATTTGTTTAAATTGTAACGTTTGGTTGAATGTTTTTTTGGTTCTGAATGAGCGGGGGGGGGGGGGTGTGCGAGGCTTTTGTTGAGGTTCAACTGCACAAAATGGCGGCCGTTTTAATCTCTGACTAAAACATTTTTCGGGCAACAACTTTAAACACATTTTCAGCACCCGGCGATTGGAGCTCGCGACACGCGGAGTCGATATTTCCCTCACGGAAGGAATAGTTTAGTTTTTAAAAAATAAATCTGGGCGCCTTTTTGTTATATTGATGATGAATAACTAATTTTGAAGAGGGATTTTCTGAGGTAATTAATATCGGAGCCATTTGGCTAAAACAGAAAGAAAAAAATCCGCGCGCGTATCTGGTTTCTGGTCGGATTCCGTGAATGTATAATTATCATCGTAATTGCTTTAATTGTTGTTCTTAAAATTAGGCAAATTTCGTTAATCTCATTACATTGTAGAGGATAAGAAAATTCGGCGGCCATTTTTTTGACTGCCTCAAGTTTTTCCCGCCAAAACTAGCGTGGCGGCCGCCATTTTGTGGAGGGGGGGGGAGGGGCTTGGGGGTGTGGTAACCCCTCCCTACCCCCCCCCCCAACCGGCTCGTGAGGTCAAGGGTCAAGTCGAGGTCCGGGCCCCCCCCCCCCCCCATTCTCGCTCCCGCCAAAAATTATCAGAACAAAAACCAACCCAGACTGTGTACACACACACACACCTGTACACACACACCTGTACACACACACCTGTACATACACACACACACCTGTACACACATACACACACACACCTGTACACACATACACACACACACCTGTACACATACATACACACACACACCTGTACACACATACACCTGTGTACACACATACACCTGTACACACATACACCTGTGTACACACATACACCTGTACACACATACACCTGTACACACATACACACACACACCTGTACACATACATACACACACACCTGTACACACACACACACACCTGTACACACACACATACACACACCTGTACACACACATACACACACCTGCACATGCATACATACACACCTGTACACACACACATACACACACCTGTACACACACATACACACACCTGCACATGCATACATACACACACCTGTACACACACACACATTCATACACACACCTGTACACACACACACATTCATACACACACCTGTACACACACACACCTGCACATACATATACACACACCTGAACATGCATGCATGCATACATACATACACACCTGTACACACATACATACACCTGTACATGCATACATACACCTTGTACACACACATACACATACACACACCTATACATACACACACACCTGTACACACACACACCTGTACACACATACGTACACACACCTGCACATACATACACACACCTGTACACACACACATACATACACACACCTGTACACGCCGCCATATACACACACCCCGCCATGCACACGCGTTCACACACACACACTGCCATGCACACGCGTTCACACACACCACACCGCCATGCACACGCGTTCACACACACACACCGCCATGCACACGCGTACACACACACACACACCGCCATGCACACGTGTTCACACACACACACCGCCATGCACACGCGTACACACACACACACACACCGCCATGCACACGCGTACACACACACACACACACCGCCATGCACACGCGTACACACACACACACACCGCCATGCACACGCGTACACACACACACACACCGCCATGCACACGCGTTCACACACACACACCGCCATGCACACGCGTACACACACACACACCGCCATGCACACGCGTACACACACACCGCCATGCACACGCGTACACACACACACACCGCCATGCACACGCGTACACACACACCGCCATGCACACGCGTACACACACACACACCGCCATGCACACGCGTACACACACACACACCGCCATGCACACGCGTACACACACACCGCCATGCACACGCGTACACACACACACACCGCCATGCACACGCGTTCACACACACACACACCGCCATGCACACGCGTTCACACACACACACACACCGCCATGCACACGCGTACACACACCACACACACACACCGCCATGCACACGCGTACACACACACACACACACCGCCATGCACACGCGTACACACACACACACACCGCCATGCACACGCGTTCACACACACACACACACCGCCATGCACACGCGTACACACACACACACACACACCGCCATGCACACGCGTACACACACACACACACCGCCATGCACACGCGTTCACACACACACACCGCCATGCACACGCGTACACACACACACACACACCGCCATGCACACGCGTACACACACACCCACCACCACACACACACCGCCATGCACACGCGTACACACACACACCGCCATGCACACGTGTTCACACACACACACACACCGCCATGCACACGCGTTCACACACACACACACACCGCCATGTACACGCGTACACACACACACACTGCCATGCACACGCGTTCACACACACACACACACCGCCATGCACACGCGTTCACACACACACCGCCATGCACACGCGTACACACACACACACTGCCATGCACACGCGTTCACACACACACACACACCGCCATGCACACGCGTTCACACACACACACCGCCATGCACACGCGTTCACACACACACACACCCCGCCATGCACACGCGTTCACACACACACCGCCATGCACACGCGTTCACACACACACACACACCGCCATGCACACGCGTACACACACACACACACACCGCCATGCACACGCGTTCACACACACACACACACCGCCATGCACACGCGTACACACACACACACACACCGCCATGCACACGCGTTCACACACACACACTGCCATGCACACGCGTTCACACACACACACCGCCATGCACACGTGTTCACACACACACCGCCATGCACACGCGTTCACACACACCGCCATGCACACGCGTTCACACACACACCGCCATGCACACGCGTTCACACACACACACACACCGCCATGCACACGTGTTCACACACACACACACCGCCATGCACACGTGTTCACACACACACACACCGCCATGCACACGTGTTCACACACACACACACACCGCCATGCACACGCGTTCACACACACACACACCGCCATGCACACGTGTTCACACACACACACACACCGCCATGCACACGCGTTCACACACACACACCGCCATGCACACGCGTTCACACACACACACACACACCGCCATGCACACGCGTTCACACACACACACCGCCATACACACGCGTTCACACACACACACACCGCCATGCACACGCGTACACACGGATTGACCTGCTGTGCCAGGCTAGGTGCAGAAGAGGTCTCTACACACTCCACACACTGTATACGGGTACACGTGTGTACACACTCCACGCACACTGTATACTGGTACACGTGTGTATACATACACACCACACACACGCACACTACATACGGGTACACGTGTGTACACACTCCACACACACGCACACTGTATACTGGTACACGTGTGTATACATACACATCACACACGCACACTATATACGGTACACGTGTGTACACACTCCACACACTATACGGGTACACGTGTGTACACACTCCACACACACGCACACTGTATACTGGTACACGTGTGTACACACACCACACGCACACTGCATACGGGTACACGTGTGTACACACACCACACACTATATACGGGTACACGTGTGTACACACACCACACACTATATACGGGTACACGTGTGTATACATACACACACCACACACACGCACACTACATACGGGTACACGTGTGTACACACTCCACACACACGCACACTGTATACTGGTACACGTGTGTATACATACACACACCACACACACGCACACTACATACGGGTACACGTGTGTACACACACACATCACACACGCACACTATATACGGGTACACGTGTGTATACATACACACACCACACGCACACTGCATACGGGTACACGTGTGTACACACCACACACTATACGGGTACACGTGTGTACACACACACCTGTACACACATGCTGGTGCACACACATGCTGATACACGTGTACACACACCTGTACACACACGTGTACCTGCACACACACGCCTGTACCTGCACACACACACACTTGTACACACACACAAAGTGTACTTTGAACTACTACCTCTGTTGTTGTTGATGCGGTCTGACGTGTGCGGCGGTGTTTGTCGTTGATAATAAACACGAGGGTACACTCACGTGTACCCACAGCCTCGTGTACCCACCGTCTCTCTCGTGTACTCTCTCGCGGGTACACAGATACACGCCTGTGTACCCACACACACGTATTGGTACATGGATACACACACACACACACAGGTACACACAGATACACACCTGTACACACACACAGGTACACACAGATACACACCTGTACACACACACACACAGGTACACACAGACACACACCTGTACACACACACACACAGGTACACACAAATACACGCCTGTACACACACACACACACTGGTACACACAGATACACGCCTGTACACACACTGGTACACACACAGATACACGCCTGTACACACACACACTGGTACACACACAGATACACACCTGTACACACACACACAGGTACACACAGACACACCTGTACACACACACACAGGTACACACAGATACACCTGTACACACACACACAGGTACACACAGATACACGCCTGTACACACACACACACACTGGTACACACACAGATACACACCTGTACACACACAGATACACACCTGTACACACACACACAGGTACACACAGATACACGCCTGTACACACACACACTGGTACACACACAGATACACACCTGTACACACACACACACACAGGTACACACAGACACACACCTGTACACACACACACAGGTACACACAAATACACGCCTGTACACACACACTGGTACACACATACACACCTGTACACACACACACACACTGGTACACACATACACACCTGTACACACACACACACTGGTACACACAGATACACGCCTGTACACACACACACTGGTACACACAGATACACGCCTGTACACACACACACACACACTGGTACACACAGACACACGCCTGTACACACACAGGTACACACACAGACACACGCCTGTACACACACACACTGGTACACAGATACACACCTGTACACACACACACACTGGTACACACAGACACACGCCTGTACACACACACAGGTACACACACAGATACACGCCTGTACACACACACAGGTACACACACAGATACACGCCTGTACACACACACACAGGTACACACAGATACACGCCTGTACACACACACACTGGTACACACAGATACACACCTGTACACACACACAGGTACACACAGATACACACCTGTACACAGACACTGGTACACACAGATACACGCCTGTACACACACACTGGTACACACAGATACACGCCTGTACACACACACACAGGTACACACAGATACACGCCTGTACACACACACAGGTACACACAGATACACGCCTGTACACACACAGGTACACACAGATACACACCTGTACACACACACAGGTACACACAGATACACACCTGTACACACACACTGGTACACAGATACACGCCTGTACACACACACACAGGTACACACAGATACACACCTGTACACACACACACAGGTACACACAGATACACACCTGTACACACACACACACACACAGGTACACACAGATACACACCTGTACACACACACACAGGTACACACAGATACACGCCTGTACACACACACAGGTACACACAGATACACGCCTGTACACACACACACACAGGTACACACAGATACACACCTGTACACACACACACAGGTACACACAGATACACACCTGTACACACACACAGGTACACACAGATACACGCCTGTACACACACACAGGTACACACAGATACACACACACAGGTACACACAGATACACACCTGTACACACACACACACACACTGGTACACACACAGATACACACCTGTACACACACACACACAGGTACACACAGACACACACCTGTACACACACGCCTGTACACACAGATACACGCCTGTACACACACACACAGGTACACACAGACACACACCTGTACACACACACAGGTACACACAGACACACACCTGTACACACACACACACACTGGTACACACACAGACACACACCTGTACACACACACACTGGTACACACAGACACACACCTGTACACACACACACACACACTGGTACACACACAGACACACACCTGTACACACACACACTGGTACACACAGATACACACCTGTACACACACACACACACTGGTACACACAGATACACGCCTGTACACACACACAGGTACACACAGATACACACCTGTACACACACACAGGTACACACAGATACACGCCTGTACACACACACACTGGTACACACAAACACACACCTGTACACACACACACAGGTACACACAGACACACGCCTGTACACACACACACTGGTACACACAGATACACACCTGTACACACACACAGGTACACAGATACACGCCTGTACACACACACACAGGTACACACAGATACACACCTGTACACACACACAGGTACACAGATACACGCCTGTACACACACACACTGGTACACACAGATACACGCCTGTACACACACACAGGTACACACACAGATACACGCCTGTACACACACACACACACTGGTACACACAGACACACGCCTGTACACACACACACACACACAGGTACACACAGATACACGCCTGTACACACACACACACAGGTACACACAGATACACACCTGTACACACACACACTGGTACACACAGATACACGCCTGTACACACACACACACACAGGTACACACAGTTACACGCCTACACACATTGATACACAGGTACACACAGATACACGCCTGTACACACACACACTGGTACACACATACACACACCTGTACACACACACACACTGGTACACACACAGATACACGCCTGTACACACACACACACAGGTACACACAGTTACACGCCTACACACATTGATACACAGGTACACACAGATACACGCCTGTACACACACACACTGGTACACACATACACACACCTGTACACACACACAGGTACACACAGATACACGCCTGTACACACACACACTGGTACACACATACACATGCCTGTACACACACACACAGGTACACACAGATACACGCCTGTACACACACACTGGTACACACAGATACACGCCTGTACACACACACACTGGTACACACAGACACACACCTGTACACACACACAGGTACACACAGACACACACCTGTACACACACGCCTGTACACACACAGACACACGCCTGTACACACACACACTGGTACACACAGACACACGCCTGTACACACACACAGGTACACACAGATACACACCTGTACACACACACAGGTACACACAGATACACACCTGTACACACACACACACAGGTACACACAGATACACACACTGGTACACACACAGATACACACCTGTACACACACGCCTGTACACACACACACAGGTACACACAAATACACGCCTGTACACACACACACACAGGTACACACAGATACACGCCTGTGTACACACACAGATACACACCTGTACACACACACAGGTACACACAGACACACACCTGTACACACACGCCTGTACACACACACACTGGTACACACAAATACACGCCTGTACACACACACAGGTACACACAGATACACACCTGTACACACACACACACACTGGTACACACACAGATACACACCTGTACACACACACTGGTACACACACAGATACACGCCTGTACACACACACACTGGTACACACAGATACACACCTGTACACACACACACTGGTACACACACAGACACACCTGTACACACACACAGGTACACACAGATACACACCTGTACACACACACAGGTACACACAGATACACACCTGTACACACACACTGGTACACACAGATACACGCCTGTACACACACACACTGGTACACACAGATACACGCCTGTACACACAAACACTGGTACACACAGATACACGCCTGTACACACACACACACTGGTACACACAGATACACACCTGTACACACACACACTGGTACACACAGATACACACCTGTACACACACACAGGTACAAACAGATACACACCTGTACACACACACAGGTACACACAGATACACACCTGTACACACACACACAGGTACACACAGATACACGCCTGTACACACACACACAGGTACACACAGATACACGCCTGTACACACACACACTGGTACACACAGATACACACCTGTACACACACACACGTACACACAAATACACGCCTGTACACACACACACACTGGTACACACAGACACACGCCTGTACACACACACACTGGTACACACAGATACACGCCTGTACACACACACACTGGTACACACAGATACACGCCTGTACACACACACACTGGTACACACACACACACTGGTACACACAGACACACGCCTGTACACACACACTGGTACACACAGATACACGCCTGTACACACACACACTGGTACACACAGATACACGCCTGTACACACACACACTGGTACACACAGATACACACCTGTACACACACACACTGGTACACACAGATACACACCTGTACACACACACAGGTACACACAGATACACACCTGTACACACACACAGGTACACACAGATACACACCTGTACACACACACACAGGTACACACAGATACACGCCTGTACACACACACACACTGTACACACAGATACACGCCTGTACACACACACACTGGTACACACAGATACACACCTGTACACACACACACACGTACACACAAATACACGCCTGTACACACACACACACTGGTACACACAGACACACGCCTGTACACACACACACTGGTACACACAGATACACGCCTGTACACACACACACTGGTACACACAGATACACGCCTGTACACACACACACTGGTACACACAGATACACGCCTGTACACACACACTGGTACACACAGACACACACCTGTACACACACACACTGGTACACACAGATACACACCTGTACACACACACACTGGTACACACAGATACACGCCTGTACACACACACACTGGTACACACAGATACACACCTGTACACACACAGGTACACACAGATACACACCTGTACACACACACACACTGGTACACACAGATACACGCCTGTACACACACACACTGGTACACACAGATACACACCTGTACACACACACACTGGTACACACAGATACACGCCTGTACACACACACTGGTACACAGATACACGCCTGTACACGTATTGGTACACACACATACACGCCTGTACATCTACACACACTGGTACACACAGACACATTCCTGTCCAGACGTATTGATACACAAGTACACACACATACACGCCTGTACACACACGCATGTACACACACACAGGTACACACAGATACATGCATGTACACGTATTGGTACACACACATACACGCCTGTACATCTACACACACTGGTACACACAGACACATTCCTGTCCAGACGTATTGATACACAAGTACACACACATACACGCCTGTACACACACGCCTGTACACACACACAGGTACACACAGATACATGCATGTACACGCACACGCAGATACACACGCCTTTACACACACACATACACGCCTGTACACACACACACACACTGGTACACACAGTTACACGCCTGTGTACACACACGTATTGGTACACAGGTACACACACACGCCTGTATACACACACACTGTTACACACAGATACACGCCTGTACACGTACACACACACACACACTGGTACACACACACACACTGGTACACAGACAGACATATAACACGCCTGGTACACACACGTATTGGTCCATATGTAGTGGGTTTTATGAAAGTCGGAGACGAATCTTGGAGGGCAACGCTTCGATTCAATACGAACGCTGCAGTACAGCCCCAGTCTGTACAAAGTACTGCCTCCGGGAAACGTGGGACCTATCACGGGGACTACAGCTGTGTTATACTGGTAGGAACGAAGTGGACCAGCCTACAATAGATTATATCGTCCGTCCGTCCGATGTCCGATTAGGTGTAGCAACATCGCCCCCTACTGCAAACACTTGGCAGGACCCTACAAAAACCTTTAGACTCGGGGAGGCTTTCCTGGCTAAACAAGTGTAACATTCCCTTATAATTCCCTCAGCTTTTAATTGCAACATTTTTCCTGGCTAAACAAGTGTAACATTCCCTTATAATTCCCTGAGATAGCTTTTAATTACAACATTTAAATTAAAAATTAACTCACAGCGGCCTAAAGCCTACAGCTAGGCCTAAAGCCTAGAACTAGGCCTCAAACTCTCCCTTCGTATCGTACCCCCGCCATTTCATTTTATTATAGCCATTCATTTGTTCGTTCCTACCAGCCCACCCCGCAGGGACCTGTTAAAAGACTCCGTCAGGCACTGCTGGTCTGTCTCCGCTTGTCTTGTATTCAGGTTCTTCTCCGCACCTCCGCTGGTCCTGATCAGGGACCAGCTGTCTGCTCTCTCGCGTGCCACGCACACTCCTCCGTTAGCTCCTCCACTCGTCCTCACACTCCGCTGGTCCTGATCAGGGACCAGCGTCTCTCTCTCTCGCGTGCCACGCACACTCCTCCGTTAGCTCCTCCACTCGTCTTCACACTCCGCTGGTCCTGATCAGGGACCAGCTGTCTCCTCTCTCTCGTGCCACGCTCGCTCCTCCGTTAGCTCCTCCACTCGTCCTCACACTCCGCTGGTCCTGATCAGGGACCAGCTGTCTGCTCTCGCGTGCCACGTACACTCCTCCGTTAGCTCCTCCACTCATCCTCACACTCCGCTGGTCCTGATCAGGGACCAGCTGTCTGCTCTCTCGTGCCACGCTCGCTCCTCCGTTAGCTCCTCCACTCGTCCTAACACTCCGCTGGTCATGATCAGGGACCAGCTGTCTGCTCTCGCGTGCCACGCACACTCCTCCGTTAGCTCCTCCACTCACGAACTCCGCTGGTCCTGATCAGGGACCAGCTGTCTGCTCTCTCGCGTGCCCCGCACACTCCTCCGTTAGCTCCTCCACTCGTCCTCACACTCCGCTGGTCCTGATCAGGGACCAGCTGTCTGCTCTCTCGCGTGCCCCGCACACTCCTCCGTTAGCTCCTCCACTCGTCCTCACACTCCGCTGGTCATGATCAGGGACCAGCTGTCTCCTCTCGCGTGCCACGTACACTCCTCCGTTAGCTCCTCCACTCGTCCTCACACTCCGCTGGTCCTGATCGGGGACCAGCTGTCTGCTCTCGCGTGCCACGCACACTCCTCCGTTAGCTCCTCCACTCGTCCTCACACTCCGCTGGTCCTGATCAGGGACCAGCTGTCTGCTCTCGCGTGCCACGCACACTCCTCCGTTAGCTCCTCCACTCGTCCTCACACTCCGCTGGTCCTGATCAGGGACCAGCTGTCTCCTCTCGCGTGCCACGCACACTCCTCCGTTAGCTCCTCCACTCGTCCTCACACTCCGCTGGTCCTGATCGGGGACCAGCTGTCTGCTCTCTCGTGCCACGCTCGCTCCTCCGTTAGCTCCTCCACTCGTCCTCACACTCCGCTGGTCCTGATCAGGGACCAGCTGTCTGCTCTCGCGTGCCACGCTCGCTCCTCCGTTAGCTCCTCCACTCGTCCTCACACTCCGCTGGTCCTGATCGGGGACCAGCGTCTCTCTCTCTCGCGTGCCACGCTCGCTCCTCCGTTAGCTCCTCCACTCACGAACTCCGCACACCGCTGGCCGACGGAGTGATGAAGGTCCTTCAGCACACATGGCCGATGGCGCGGATCTCTCTTCTCTCTCTCTATCGCCGCAAACGTAGAAGGTTAAAAATAAAATAAAAAAACATAATTAAAAAATAGAATGTTTTTTTATTAAAAATAATAAAATAATAAAATAAACCCTTATTAAATAATATTATGTTTTTTGTAAAAAAAAATAATAATAAAAATGAAACAATAAAAAATAATTCTCACGACGTTTCGGCCACAACGCAAGCAGCCGTCCTCAGGTGAAGACCAGGTCTGTCGGGGAAACTTTTATTATTTCCCTTCAATTATCATATTTTGTATTCTGGCAAAGGAGGTTCCAATGGTGTAAATGCTTCACCCCGAGCTCTCATACTCTGATGGTGCGTTGTCTTTGAGTTGTGCGCCTTTTGGCGTCATCTGGTCCAACACCATGTGAGACTAGGCTCTAAGGAAAGCTGTCTCGGGTGTGGACCAATCAACTTCAAGGACCATGTGAGACTAGGCTCTAAGGAAAGTTGTTTTGGGTGTGGACCAATCAACTTCAAGGACCATGTGAGACTAGGCTCTAAGGAAAGCTGTCTCGGGTGTGGACCAATCAACTTCAAGGACCATGTGAGACTAGGCTCTAAGAAAAGCTGTCTCGGGTGTGGACCAATCAACTTCAAGGACCATGTGAGACTAGGCTCTAAGGAAAGTTGTCTTGGGTGTGGACCAATCAACTTCAAGGACCATGTGAGACTAGGCTCTAAGGAAAGCTGTCTTGGGTGTGGACCAATCAACTTCAAGGACCATGTGAGACTAGGCTCTAAGGAAAGCTGTCTCGGGTGTGGACCAATCAACTTCAAGGACCATGTGAGACTAGGCTCTAAGGAAGCTGTCTCGGGTGTGGACCAATCAACTTCAAGGACAGTGCATATCATCATCAGAGTTGTGTTTTTTTTCGTTTGCAGGTAGTGTGGTTAATGTAAACATGATTCCTCGTAAAAAGGTGTCAGTTTTGTTGCCACATAAAAGGGTAAAAAACAATTCTCTTATTTTGCTACTGGCAAAGGAGGTCTCAATGGTGTAAACCGGTGTTACACTTTGCTTATTTCGGTAAAGTCTACGTAGAAAGAAAAGAAAATTACATTTTCAATTGTCATTTATTTTATTAAATTAAACGTCTATTTATTTCCCTTCTACGTAGACTTCACCCAAATGATTAGCGATCGCCAAATGATGATACGTTTCTTCAAGGAATCAAGTGAAACAACAACAACAAAAACCGCCATTCGCCACTAAGTGGCGGTGACGTCACCACGACGCTTGTGCCAGGCCATGTGCACCTTGAGGCTTCCACGTGAAGTGTCGAACGCCCGCTGGCAGGAGGTCACGGGGCAGACCCAGCAGGTGCCACGGGTCGACTGACCGAGATGACCGAGATGACTGGCTGATGCACCACCTGTGCCCCCTACTGTGCCAGGCTAGGTGCACCAGGAGGTCACGGGTGAGTGGGTGGGTGGGTGAGTGAGTGGGTGGGTGAGTGGGTGGGTGAATGGGTGGGTGAGTGGGTGGGTGGGTGGGTGAGTGGGTGGGTGGGTGAGTGGGTGGGTGGGTGGGTGAGTGGGTGGGTGGGTGGGTGAGTGGGTGGGTGAGTGGGTGGGTGGGTGAGTGGGTGGGTGAGTGGGTGGGTGGGTGACTGAGTGAGTGGGTGAGTGTGTGAGTGAGTGGGTGGGTGAGCAGGTGCCACGGGTCGACTGACCGAGATGACCGAGATGACTGGCTGATGCACCACCTGTGCCCCCTACTGTGCCACCTGTGCATTCTACCACTCAGTCACACACACGGGACTTTAATAACAATGTGACTAAAGTGTTATGATGCATTGGCTAACCACCTATTTTCTCTTCTATAGAACGACACACGCACAAAACTGTGTGTT
>WFAB01002971.1:0-23222 GCA_018977245.1 Lethenteron camtschaticum | reverse complement strand
TAGCTGTAAGTAGCTGTAGCTGCAGTAGCTGTAGTAGTAGTAGTAGCTGCTGTAGTAGTAGTAGTTCCTGGTGTAGCAGCTGTAGTCGGAGTTGTTGTTGCTGCTGCTGCTGTTGCTGCTGTTGCTGTTGGAGCTGCTGTTGCTGCTGTTGCTGCTGCTGTTGGAGCTGCTGTTGCTGCTGTTGCTGCTGCTGTTGCTGCTGTTGTTGCTGCTGTTGCTGCTGCTGTTGCTGCTGTTGCTGCTGCTGCTGTTGCTGCTGCTGCTGCTGTTGCTGCTGTTGCTGCTGCTGCTGTTGCTGCTGTTGCTGCTGCCGCTGCTGGAGCTGCTGTTGCTGCTGTTGCTGCTGCTGTTGCTGCTGCTGCTGTTGCTGCTGCTGTTGCTGCTGCTGTTGCTGCTGCTGTTGCTGCTGTTGCTGCTGTTGCTGCTGCTGTTGCTGCTGCTGTTGCTGCTGTTGCTGCTGTTGCTGCTGCTGTTGCTGCTGCTGTTGCTGCTGTTGCTGCTGCTGCTGTTGCTGCTGCTGCTGCTGTTGCTGCTGTTGCTGCTGCCGCTGCTGGAGCTGCTGTTGCTGCTGCTGTTGCTGCTGTTGCTGCTGCTGTTGTTGCTGCTGCTGCTGCTGTTGCTGCTGCTGTTGCTGCTGTTGCTGCTGTTGTTGCTGCTGTTGCTGCTGTTGCTGCTGCTGCTGCTGTTGCTGCTGCTGTTGTTGCTGCTGCTGCTGTTGCTGCTGTTGTTGTTGCTGCTGTTGCTGCTGCTGCTGTTGTAGCTGTAGCTGCTGCTGTAGCTGCTGCTGTTGCTGCTGCTGTTGCTGCTGCTGTTGTAGCTGTAGCTGCTGCTGTAGCTGCTGCTGTAGCTGCTGCTGTTGCTGCTGCTGTTGTAGCTGTAGCTGCTGTTCCGTTCACCGGCTCATTCCTGGCGAGAGCCGGAGGTCGCCATCGGTCAGCGCGCTTCTTGGGTGGACGACGCAGAGGCTGTGGGTGATGCTGTAGATGCTGTGGCTGCTGTGTCTGCTGTGAGTGATGCTGTGTCTGCTGTAGCTGCTATAGCTGCTGTGTTTGCTGTGTCTGCTGTGTCTGCTGTGATGCTGTGTCTGCTGTGACTGCTGTGGGTGATGCTGTGTCTGCTGTGATGCTGTGACTGCTGTGAGTGATGCTGTGGATGCTGTGAGTGATGCTGTGTCTGCTGTGTCTGCTGTGATGCGGTGTTTGCTGTGTCTGCTGTGTCTGCTGTGATGCTGTGTCTGCTGTGTCTGCTGTGGGTGATGCTGTGTCTGCTGTGTCTGCTGTGATGCTGTAGCTGCTGTGAGTGATGATGTAGCTGCTGTGTCTGCTGTGTCTGCTGTGATGATGTGTTTGCTGTGTCTGCTGTGTCTGCTGTGATGCTGTAGCTGCTGTGAGTGATGATGTAGCTGCTGTGAGTGATGCTGTGTCTGCTGTAGCTGCTATAGCTGCTGTGTTTGCTGTGTCTGCTGTGTCTGCTGTGATGCTGTGTCTGCTGTGTCTGCTGTGGGTGATGCTGTGTCTGCTGTAGCTGCTGTGACTGCTGTGGGTGATGCTGTGATGATGTGTCTTCTGTAGCTGTAGCTGCTTTAGCTGCGGTAGCTGCTGCGATGATGTGTTTGCTGTGACTGCTATGGGTGATGCTGTGTCTGCTGTAGCTGCTGCTGTAGCTGCTGTAGCTGCTGTGTCTGCTGTGATGCTGCTGTAGCTGCTGCTGTGGCTGCTGTAGCTGCTGCTGTAGCTGCCACGGCTGATGTGGCTGTAGCTGTCTTGCCACTCAGCTCACCCGGCGGCTCAGCCGACCCCGGCAACAAACTAAAAACGCTTCCCCAATAGCAACCAGCCACTCACTCACCCAGCCCATCAGACACCCACCCAGCCCCTCAGCCAGCCACCCAGCCCCTCAGTCACCCACCCAGCCCCTCAGACACCCACCCAGCCCCTCAGACACCCACCCAGCCCCTCAGTCACTCACCCAGCCCCTCAGACACCCACCCAGCCCCTCATCCAGCCACCCAGCCCCTCAGTCACTCACCCAGCCCATCAGACACCCACCCAGCCCCTCAGCCAGCCACCCAGCCCCTCAGTCACCCACCCAGCCCCTCAGACACCCACCCAGCCCCTCAGACACCCACCCAGCCCCTCAGACACCCACCCAGCCCCTCACCCACCCACCCAGCCCCTCAGTCACCCACCCAGCCCCTCACCCACCCACCCAGCCCCTCGGACAGCCACCCACCCAGCCCCTCGGTCACCCACCCACCCAGCCCCTCGGTCACCCACCCACCCAGCCCCTCACCCACCCACCCAGCCCCTCGGACAGCCACCCACCCAGCCCCTCGGTCACCCACCCACCCAGCCCCTCACCCACCCACCCAGCCCCTCGGACAGCCACCCACCCAGCCCCTCACCCACCCACCCAGCCCCTCGGACAGCCACCCACCCAGCCCCTCGGTCACCCACCCACCCAGCCCCTCACCCACCCACCCAGCCCCTCACCCACCCACCCAGCCCCTCGGTCACCCACCCAGCCCCTCGGTCACCCACCCAGCCCCTCACCCCCCCACCCAGCCCCTCCACACCCACCCAGCCCCTCACCCACCCAGCCCCTCAGACACCCACCCAGCCCCTCAGACACCCACCCAGCCCCTCACCCACCCAGCCCCTCAGACACCCACCCAGCCCCTCACCCACCCACCCAGCCCCTCACCCACCCAGCCCCTCAGACACCCACCCACCCAGCCCCTCACCCACCCAGCCCTTCACCCACCCACCCAGCCCCTCACCCACCCAGCCCCTCACCCACCCACCCAGCCCCTCAGACACCCACCCACCCAGCCCCTCA
The DNA here is from genome assembly GCA_018977245.1 of Lethenteron camtschaticum. NCBI lineage: Eukaryota > Metazoa > Chordata > Hyperoartia > Petromyzontiformes > Petromyzontidae > Lethenteron > Lethenteron camtschaticum. The sequence goes on along the minus strand of WFAB01002971.1, from coordinate 20,384 downwards.
CTCACCCAGCCCCTCACCCACCCACCCAGCCCCTCACCCACCCACCCAGCCCCTCAGTCACCCACCCACCCAGCCCCTCACCCACCCACCCAGCCCCTCACCCACCCACCCAGCCCCTCAGACACCCACCCACCCAGCCCCTCACCCACCCACCCACCCAGCCCCTCAGACATCCACCCAGCCCCTCACCCACCCACCCAGCCCCTCAGACACCCACCCAGCCCCTCACCCACCCACCCAGCCCCTCACCCACCCACCCAGCCCCTCAGTCACCCACCCAGCCCCTCACCCACCCACCCAGCCCCTCAGACACCCACCCAGCCCTCACCCACCCACCCAGCCCCTCAGTCACCCACCCAGCCCCTCAGACACCCACCCACCCAGCCCCTCACCCACCCACCCAGCCCCTCAGACACCCACCCAGCCCCTCAGACACCCACCCAGCCCCTCAGACACCCACCCACCCAGCCCCTCACCCACCCACCCAGCCCCTCAGACACCCACCCAGCCCCTCAGACACCCACCCACCCAGCCCCTCACCCACCCACCCAGCCCCTCAGACACCCACCCAGCCCCTCGGACACCCACCCAGCCCCTCACCCACCCACCCACCCAGCCCCTCACCCACCCAGCCCCTCACCCACCCACCCACCCAGCCCCTCACCCACCCACCCATCCACCCACCCACCCATCCACTCACTCACCCATTCATTCACTGACCCACCCACCCAGCCCCTCACCCACCCATCCACTCATCCACCCATCCACTCATCCACCCATCCACTCATCCACCCACTCATTCACTCACTCACCCACCCAGCTCCTCACCCACCTATCCAGCCTCTCACTCACCCACCCATCCACTCACCCACCCACCCATCCACTCACCCACTCATTCACTCACCCACCCACCCAGCTCCTCATCCACCCATCCAGCCTCTCACTCACCCACCCATCCACTCACCCACCCACCCACTCATTCACTCACCCACCCACTCATTCACTCACTCACCCACTCATTCACTCACCCACCCACCCAGCTCCTCACCCACCCATCCAGCCTCTCACTCACCCACCCATCCACTCACCCACCCACCCACTCATTCACTCACCCACCCACTCATTCACTCACTCACCCACTCATTCACTCACCCACCCACCCAGCTCCTCACCCACCCATCCAGCCTCTCACTCACCCACCCATCCACTCACCCACCCACCCACTCATTCACTCACCCACCCACTCATTCACTCACTCACCCACTCATTCACTCACCCACCCACCCAGCTCCTCACCCACCCATCCAGCCTCTCACTCACCCACCCATCCACTCACCCACCCACCCACTCATTCACTCACCCATCCACTCATTCACTCACTCACCCACTCATTCACTCACTCACCCACTCATTCACTTACCCACCCACCCAGCTCCTCACCCACCCATCCAGCCTCTCACTCACCCACCCATCCACTCACCCACCCACTCATTCACTCACCTACCCACTGATCACTCACCCACACAAACGCCTGCTCACCAACTCGCTCACCCACCCGCACCCTCGTGACCCTCACCCACCTACTCACGGCAAACTCACCCCACTCACCAATTACCTACTCACACACACTACTCACTCACTCACACTCACCAACTACCTACTGACTGATGCTGCTGATGATGATGCTGCTGATGATGCTGATGATGATGATGCTGCTGATGATGATGCTGCTGATGATGATGCTGATGCTGCTGCTGTTTGTTTAAGTGACGAATCTTAAAAACATGAAGGGCTCAACTGTGGGAAGGTCACCGCATGTCACGCGGCACACGAGGGGAGGGGGCGGTGGTGGCGGTGGTGGCGGTGGTGGCGGTGATTGTAGTGGTGGTGGTAGTGATAGTGGTGGTTATGGTGATGGTAGTGGTGGTAGAACAGGGGGAGATCACACAAACTCCACTCTTTGTAGAACATAAGGAGATCACACAAACTCCACTCTCTCTGTAGAACAGGGGGAGATCACACAAACTCCACTCACTCACTCTGTAGAACAGGGGGAGATCACACAAACTCCACTCTCTGTAGAACAGGGGGAGATCACACAAACTCCACTCTCTCTGTAGAACAGGGGGAGATCACAAACTCCACTCACTCTGTAGAACAGGGGGAGATCACACAAACTCCACTCACTGTAGAACAGGGGGAGATCACACAAACTCCACTCACTGTAGAACAGGGGGAGATCACACAAACTCCACTCTTTGTAGAACAGGGGGAGATCACACAAACTCCACTCTCTCTGTAGAAAAGGGGGAGATCACACAAACTCCACTCTTTGTAGAACAGGGGAGATCACACAAACTCCACTCACTCTGTAGAAAAGGGGGAGATCACACAAACTCCACTCTTTGTAGAACAGGGGGAGATCACACAAACTCCACTCTCTCTGTAGAACAGGGGGAGATCACACAAACTCCACTCTTTGTAGAACAGGGGGAGATCACACAAACTCCACTCTTTGTAGAACATAAGGAGATCACACACACTCCACTCTTTGTAGAACAGGGGGAGATCACACAAACTCCACTCTTTGTAGAACAGGGGGAGATCACACAAACTCCACTCTCTCTGTAGAACAGGGGGAGATCACACAAACTCCACTCTCTCTCTGTAGAACAGGGGGAGATCACACAAACTCCACTCACTCACTCTGTAGGACAGGGGGAGATCACACAAACTCCACTCACTCACTCTGTAGAACAGGGGGAGATCACACAAACTCCACTCACTCTGTAGAACAGGGGGAGATCACACAAACTCCACTCACTCTGTAGAACAGGGGGAGATCACACAAACTCCACTCTCTCTGTAGAACAGGGGGAGATCACACAAACTCCACTCACTCTGTAGAACAGGGGGAGATCACACAAACTCCACTCACTCTGTAGAACAGGGGGAGATCACACAAACTCCACTCACTCTGTAGAACAGGGGGAGATCACACAAACTCCACTCACTCTGTAGAACAGGGGGAGATCACACAAACTCCACTCACTCTGTAGAACAGGGGGAGATCACACAACTCCACTCTCTCTGTAGAACAGGGGGAGATCACACAAACTCCACTCACTCTGTAGAACAGGGGGAGATCACACAAACTCCAATCTTTGTAGAACAGGGGGAGATCATACAAACTCCACTCTCTCTGTAGAACAGGGGGAGATCACACAAACTCTACTCACTCTGTAGAACAGGGGGAGATCACAAACTCCACTCTCTCTGTAGAACAGGGGGAGATCACACAAACTACACTCACTCTGTAGAACAGGGGGAGATCACAAACTCCACTCACTCACTCTGTAGAACAGGGGGAGATCATACAAACTCCACTCTTTGTAGAACAGGGGGAGATCACACAAACTCCACTCTTTGTAGAACAGGGGGAGATCACACAAACTCCACTCTCTCTGTAGAACAGGGGGAGATCACACAAACTCCACTCTTTGTAGAACAGGAAGAGATCATACAAACTCCACTCTCTCTGTAGAACAGGGGGAGATCACACAAACTCCACTCTTTGTAGAACAGGAAGAGATCATACAAACTCCACTCTCTCTGTAGAACAGGGGGAGATCACACAAACTCCACTCTCTGTAGAACAGGAAGAGATCACACAAACTCCACTCTCTCTGTAGAACAGGGGGAGATCACACAAACTCCACTCACTCTGTAGAACAGGGGGAGATCACACAAACTCCACTCTCTCTGTAGAACAGGGGGAGATCACACAAACTCCACTCACTCTGTAGAACAGGGGGAGATCACACAAACTCCACTCACTCTGTAGAACAGGGGGAGATCACACAAACTCTCTCTGTAGAACAGGGGGAGATCACACAAACTCCACTCACTCTGTAGGACAGGGGGAGATCACACAAACTCCACTCTCTCTGTAGGACAGGGGGAGATCACACAAACTCCACTCTCTCTGTAGAACAGGGGGAGATCACACAAACTCCACTCTTTGTAGAACAAGGGGAGATCACACAAACTCCACTCTTTGTAGAACAGGGGGAGATCACACAAACTCCACTCTCTCTGTAGAACAGGGGGAGATCACACAAACTCCACTCTTTGTAGAACAGGGGGAGATCACACAAACTCCACTCTCTCTGTAGAACAGGGGGAGATCACACAAACTCCACTCACTCTGTAGAACAGGTGGAGATCACACAAACTCCACTCACTCTGTAGAACAGGGGGAGATCACACAAACTCCACTCACTCTGTAGGACAGGGGGAGATCACACAAACTCCACTCTCTCTGTAGAACAGGGGGAGATCACACAAACTCCACTCTTTGTAGAACAGGGGGAGATCACACAAACTCCACTCACTCAGTAGGACAGGGGGAGATCACACAAACTCCACTCACTCTGTAGAACAGGGGGAGATCACACAAACTCCACTCTTTGTAGAACAGGGGGAGATCATACAAACTCTACTCACACTCACGCCCTAACTAACATACACACCCACTCACACACACACTCACACCCTCACTGACACCCTCACTCATGCACACCCTCACTCATATTCACTCACCCACTCATACACTCACTCACTCATACACTCACTCATACACTCACTCACTCATACACTCACTCACTCATACACTCTTACACTCACATGCTCACACACTCACTCACTCATACACTCACTCACTCACACACTCACCCACTCATACACTCACTCACACACTCACTCATACACTCTCTCACACGCTCACACACCACTCACTCAACCACACACTCACACACTCACTCACTCACACACTCATACACTCATTCACTCATACGCTCACTCACTCATACACTCACACACTCACACACTCATACACTCACTCACCCATACACTCACTCACCCATACACTCACTCACTCACACACTCACTCACACACTCACTCACACACTCACTCACTCAGCCACTCACTCACACACTCACTCACACACTCACTCACACACACACTCTCTCACCCACTCACACACCACTCACTCAGCCACACACTCACTCAGCGGCGCATCTGCCCACAGCACGAGACCACCATCCGTGCGACAACTTCAACTCAAGCGATGCGCGGGGGGGGGAGGGGGAGCACTTGCAGGGGCTGCGCCTTGGTAGCTGCGTGCGTGAGCGAGCGAGACGGCGGGGTTGGCCTATTTACTCCTCACTGGAGATGCTCGCCATGGTGACTGGAGATTATATACATTTATATTTATTTTATTTGATTTCGTATTTACACAGAGAGACAGCAAGGGGCAATGCAGAGCAAAGGGTGCGTGTGAGAGAGAGGGGGTGTGTGAGAGTGTGTGTGATAGAGGGGGTTGTGTGAGAGAGAGGGTGTGTGAGTGAGTGTGAGTGAGTGTGGGTGTGTGGGTGTGTGTGAGAGAGGTGGTGTGTGAGTGTGGGTGTGTGAGAGAGGTGGTGTGTGAGTGTGTGAGAGAGGTGGTGTGTGAGTGTGTGTGAGTGAGTGTGTGAGAGAGGTGGTGTGTGAGTGTGGGTGTGTGAGAGAGGTGGTGTGTGAGTGTGTGAGAGAGGTGGTGTGTGAGTGTGTGTGAGTGAGTGTGTGAGAGAGGTGGTGTGTGAGTGTGGGTGAGTGAGTGTGTGAGAGAGGTGGGGTGTGTGAGTGTGTGTGAGAGAGTGTGTGAGAGAGTGTGTGAGAGAGGGGGTGTGTGAGTGTGTGTGAGTGAGTGTGTGAGAGAGGTGGGGTGTGAGAGAGTGTGTGAGAGAGGTGGTGTGTGAGTGTGTGTGAGTGAGTGTGTGAGAGAGGTGGTGTGTGAGTGTGGGTGAGTGAGTGTGTGAGAGAGGTGGGGTGTGAGAGAGTGTGTGTGAGAGAGTGTGTGAGAGAGGGGGTGTGTGAGTGTGTGTGAGTGAGTGTGTGAGAGAGGTGGGGTGTGAGAGAGTGTGTGTGAGAGAGTGTGTGAGAGAGGTGGTGTGTGAGTGTGTGTGAGAGAGTGTGTGAGAGAGGGGGTGTGTGTGTGTGAGTGAGTGTGTGAGAGAGGTGGTGTGTGAGTGTGTGTGAGAGAGGTGGTGTGTGAGTGTGTGAGAGAGGTGGTGTGTGAGTGTGTGTGAGTGAGTGTGTGAGAGAGGGGGTGTGTGAGAGAGTGTGTGTGAGAGAGGTGGTGTGTGAGTGTGTGAGAGAGAGGGTGTGTGAGTGAGTGTGTGAGAGAGGGGGTGTGTGAGAGAGTGTGTGTGAGAGAGGTGGTGTGTGAGTGTGTGAGAGAGGGGGTGTGTGAGAGAGTGTGTGTGAGAGAGGTGGTGTGTGAGTGTGTGAGAGAGAGGGTGTGTGAGAGTGTGTGTGAGAGTGAGTGTGTGTGTGAGTGAGTGTGTGTGAGAGAGAGGGGGTGTGAGAGTGTGTGTGAGAGTGTGAGACAGAGAGTGTGTGAGTGTGTGGTGTGTGTGAGTGAGTGTGTGTGTGAGTGTGTGTGTGAGAGAGGTGGTGTGAGTGAGTGTGTGTGTGAGAGAGAGAGTGTGAGAGTGTGGGTGTGTGTGAGTGAGTGTGTGTGTGAGAGAGGTGGTGTGTGAGTGAGTGTGTGTGAGAGAGGTGGTGTGTGAGTGTGTGAGAGAGGGGGTGTGTGAGAGAGTGTGTGTGAGTGTGTGTGTGAGTGAGTGTGTGAGAGAGTGTGTGTGATAGAGGGGGTTGTGTGAGAGAGAGGGTGTGTGAGTGAGTGTGTGAGAGTGAGTGTGTGTGTGAGTGTGTGTGAGAGAGGTGGTGTGTGAGTGTGTGATAGAGAGAGTGTGTGAGAGTGTGTGTGAGAGTGAGTGTGTGTGTGAGTGAGTGTGTGTGTGAGTGAGTGTGTGAGAGTGAGTGTGTGTGTGAGTGAGTGTGTGTGAGAGAGGTGGTGTGTGAGTGTGTGAGAGAGGGGGTGTGTGAGAGAGTGTGTGTGAGTGTGTGTGTGAGTGAGTGTGTGAGAGAGTGTGTGTGATAGAGGGGGTTGTGTGAGAGAGAGGGTGTGTGAGTGAGTGTGTGAGAGTGAGTGTGTGTGTGAGTGTGTGTGAGAGAGGTGGTGTGTGAGTGTGTGATAGAGAGAGTGTGTGAGAGTGTGTGTGAGAGTGAGTGTGTGTGTGAGTGAGTGTGTGTGTGAGTGAGTGTGTGTGTGAGTGAGTGTGTGAGAGTGAGTGTGTGTGTGAGTGTGTGTGAGAGAGGTGGTGTGTGAGTGTGTGAGAGAGAGGGTGTGTGAGAGTGTGTGTGAGAGTGTGAGACAGAGAGTGTGTGAGTGTGTGGTGTGTGTGAGTGAGTGTGTGTGTGAGTGTGTGTGTGAGAGAGGTGGTGTGAGTGAGTGTGTGTGTGAGAGAGAGAGTGTGAGAGTGTGGGTGTGTGTGAGTGAGTGTGTGTGTGAGAGAGGTGGTGTGTGAGTGAGTGTGTGTGAGAGAGGTGGTGTGTGAGTGTGTGAGAGAGGGGGTGTGTGAGAGAGTGTGTGTGAGAGAGTGTGAGACAGAGCGTGTGTGAGTGTGTGGGCGTGTGTGAGTGAGTGTGTGTGTGAGTGTGTGTGAGAGAGGTGGTGTGTGAGTGTGTGAGAGAGGGGGGTGCGTGAGTGAGTGTGTGTGTGTGAGAGAGAGTGTGTGTGGGTGGGAAAGTGTGTGGGTGAGTGAGTGTGTGGGTGGGTGAGCGTGTGGGTGAGCATGTGGGTGAGCGAGTGGGTGAGCGAGTGGGTGAGTGTGTGGGTGAGTAAGTGGGTATGTGGGTGAGTGAGTGAGTGGGTGAGTGTGTGGGTGAGTGTGTGGGTGAGTAAGTGGGTGTGTGGGTGAGTGTGTGTAAGAGAGAGAGTGTGTGGGTGAGTGTGTGGGTAAGTGGGTGAGTGAGTGAGTGGGTGAATAAGTGGGTGACTGTGCAGGTGACTGAGTGAGTGTGTGGGCGGCGCGACGCTAACCGCTGCGCCACCACTCTCCACACACTCCACGCACACACCACACACACCACCACACACACCACCACACACACCATAACACACCACCACACACACATACACCACACACCACCACACACACCACACACCACACACACACCACCCACACCACACACCACACACACAACAACAACCGCCATTCGCCACTAAGTGGCGGTGACGTCACCACGACGCTTGTGCCAGGCCATGTGCACGTTGAGGCCACGTGAAGTGTCGAACACCCGCTGGCAGGAGGTCACGGGGCAGACCCAGGTGCCACGGGTCGACTGACTGAGACGACTGGCTGATGCACCACCTGTGCCCCTACTGTACCAATTTGCTGTGCTTTAGCTACCCGGCGCTCTGCTCGTTGTTGTGAGCGTCGCTCCTCCGCCCTCCGTTGTTGTTGGAAGGCGACTGCCTCCAACTGCCCAGTAGCGTCCTTCACGAGCCTCCTCCACTGAGGCCGATCTTGACACCGCTGGTACCAGTCATCGGCAAGTCCACTCAGCTCCACATCCCCTGTACCACATCACTCCATCTCTTCTCTAGCCCGTGCCGCGCCCATTTAGCTCCCTCGATCCGGCCGAACAAAAGCTGTTTGGGCATGCGGTGGCTGGGCATGCGGGCTACATGACCCAGCCAACGCAGCCTTGCCTGCCGGAGGAGCTCACCGATGGGACTTTGTCCAGATCTTTCAAGGATTTGTGAGCTCCTCACACAATCCAGCCTGGTTAAACCCAGGATTGATCGTAGGCAGGCCAGCCTAAATGTTTCTAACCGGCAGAGATGTTCCATTAGGGGGGTCCACGTTTCACAAGCGTAGAGAAGGGAGGGAATGACCGTGGCCGAGAAGACCCGAAGCTTCGTGCGGAGCGACAGACCAGGTAGCTTCCACACAGCGTTACGCAGCCGATGAAAAGATAATGCCGCTCGACTGATTCGGAGTGAGACCTCTGCTGTTAAACTGGAGCCGGTCATAAGCACACTGCCCAGGTATGGGAAACTCTCCATTCTCTCTACTACTGCCCCATCACCGATTGGGAGTTGTGGGGGTGGAGTGCAAAATACCCAGGCAGGTGCTTAGTTTTGGTGGGGCTGATGGTAAGGCCCCACCTCTTAGTGGCACGCTCCAGTCTCAGCAGCAGCGTCTCCAACTCCTCCTCTAGTGAGCGGCAATGACCAGATCATCGGCATACACAACGTGGTTAAGCAATAGGGAGCCATCCCTTGACCGCACCCGGGCATCGATCAGCCTCCCATTGTATCTGTACGAGATGGGAATTCCTCCGGTACAGCTACTGAAGGCTTCACAAACTACGCGGATGAAATAGATATTAAATGGTGCGAGAGCCAGAGGACATCCCTGTCGCAACTCAAGGTGAACAGGGAATGGCTCCGACTCCCGCCACGTAGTTTCACCCCCACACTCACTCACCCGCACAATCACCCACACAATCACCCACACACTCACCCACACCCACACACCTGTACACCAACCTACACACTCACCCACACTCACACACCTGCACACCAACCTACACACTCACCCACTCACACACCTGCACACCAACCTACACACTCGCCCACACTCTCACCCCCACACCCACGTACACTCTCACCCCCACAGTCACACACCCACACACTCACCCACACTCACACACCTGCACACCAACCTACACACTCACCCCCACACCCACGTACACTCTCACCCCCACAGTCACACACCTGCACACTCACTCACACACCCACACACACACTCACTCACTCATACACTCACTCACTCACCCACTCACTCACTCACCCACTCACTCACTCATACACTCACTCACTCATACACTCACTCACTCATACACTCACTCACTCACTCATACACTCTCTCACACGCTCACACACTCATACACTCACTCACTCATACACTCACTCACTCATACACTCTCTCACCCACTCACTCACTCATACACTCACTCACTCATACACTCACTCACTCATACACTCTCTCACACGCTCACACACTCATACACTCTCTCACACACCCCAACACACACACACACACCCACACACACACTCGCTCACCCACAGACACGCACAAAATCACCTCCCTCACTCTCTCTCCCCACCACCATCACCACACATTTCTCCAGGGCAATGCTGGCTAGTGATTGCTGCTAATTCGGATGGAATGAAGCTTCCGCTATCAAACAGCGGGGACCACGGGAACGAGATAAGCAGCTCTCCGGCAATGACAACGACATCAAACACAAAGACACGCTGAGGCCATCCAAGGGCTACACGTATGGTGCGCAAAAAGTTCCAACACACGTATCACGCTGTACGCTGCTACATACACTACTAGTTTCACTACAGCGGTCTTCCCCCAAGGCTTGGATTCTTCTTGGCTTGCACTAATAGCACTGGTCAACACACACTTTTTCTGGCATGAGGTATTCCAACGGTTGTAAGGTATCTTTCGATTGAAAGCTTTCGTGACTGCAGGGATTCATCTTCTTGGTTCTTTCGGTAAAGTCATCACGTAGAAGGGAAATAATAAAATAATTAAAATAACACATATTAAAATAATAAAAATAAAACATAATAACATTTCGATTTAAAGCTTTCGTGACTGCAGGGATTCATCTTCTTGGTTCTTTCGGTAAAGTCACGTAGAAGGGAAATAATAAAATAATTAAAATAAAACATATTAAAATAATAAAAATAAAACATAATAACATTTCGATTTAAAGCTTTCGTGACTGCAGGGATTCATCTTCTTGGTTCTTTCGGTAAAGTCATCACATGAAGGGAAATAATAATAAAATAATAAATCATAATAAAATAATTCTCACGACGTTTCGGCCACAATGCAACAGGTCTTAGAGTGAAAAACTTTGTTTTTACGGGTTTACTTGTTAAATCCTTTATATTAAGTTCGCTTGCTTGCTTAGGACCGTTCAAATCTTTTTGTCGTTTTTTAACCCACTTCCCGTGATCCAATCGAGCTGACATTTTGCACACAGACTCGTTGTGCGTGACAATTAATGTTCGTGAAAAAATTTTTTCAAAAATTTTACACTTTTTAGGAAAAAAAAATTCATATTTAATTTAAAATACCAATGTGATCAAATGAAATTCTTACTCAAGAAAAACAGAAATGAATGATAAAATAAAACCGATGACACGCATATAAAGGATTTATAGTGAAAAACTTTGTTTTTATGGGTTCATTTTTTAAATCCTTTATATTAAGTTCGCTTGCTTGCTTGCTTAGGACCGTTCAAATCTTTCGGTCGTTTTTTAACCCACTTCCCGTGATCCAATCGAGCTGACATTTTGCACACAGACTCGTTGTGCGTGACAATTAATGTTCGTGAAAAAAAAATTTCAAAAATTTTACACTTTTTAGGAAAAAAAATTTCATATTTAATTTAAAATACCAATGTGATCAAATGAAATTCTTACTCAAGAAAAACAGAAATGAATGATAAAATAAAACCGATGACACGCATATAAAGGATTTATAGTGAAAAACTTTGTTTTTACGGGTTAATTTTTTAAATCCTTTATATTAAGTTCGCTTGCTTGCTTGCTTAGGACCGTTCAAATCTTTCGGTCGTTTTTTAACCCACTTCCCGTGATCCAATCGAGCTGACATTTTGCACACAGACTCGTTGTGCGTGACAATTAATGTTCGTGAAAAAAAATCCAAAATTTTACACTTTTTAGGACATAAATATTATATTTAATTACCAATTGCTTAATGGTGCAATGCAATCATCTGACCCATAGGTGGCAGCCATCTCAAGCCAGAGGACGAGAGGACTCTAGCCGCCACGCATATAAAGGATTTAGAGTGAAAAACTTTGTTTTTACGGGTTATACTTATTATAACTCTTAAATTCAGTCCTTCTGAAAGGCTGCTATCATTTAGTTGACGGAACGCCGGGCTTTTAGAACAGAAGATGCGCTGACCGTGTCCACGATTACACTGGTCGTCACACTTTTTCTGGCATGAGGTATTCCAACGGTTGTAAGGTTATTTCGGGGGTGCCGATTCCAAAACCCGGCATCGGTTTTTGTCCATCACATCAGGTGATTTTTGAGATATCAAAAATTGCATTTGCAATAAAAACTGCGGAAGAAAATATTAAATAAATGTGGATATCTACGTAGAATGATGATATTATAAACACACCGTCCTAAAAATACAGCACCGTATTTTAACACTAAAGCAAGTCACTGACTCGCAACAGCTTGCAATCATAAGTGACAGAGTTAATTTCGGGTAAAATCACACAGCAATCAACACATGGCACCTGCAGAGTCTGTCACGTGACCTCCTCCTCCTGCACCGAGCCTGGCACAGCAATCAACACATGGCACCTGCAGAGTCTGTCACGTGACCTCCTCCTCCTGCACCTAGCCTGGCACAGCAGTCAACCCATGGCACCTGCAGGGTCTGTCCCGTGACCTCCTCCTCCTGCACCTAGTCTGGCACAGCAGTCAACCCATGGCACCTGCAGGGTCTGTCCCGTGACCTCCTCCTCCTGCACCTAGCCTGGCACAGCAGTCAACCCATGGCACCTGCTGGGTCTGTCTCGTGACCTCCTCCTCCTGCACCTAGCCTGGCACAGCAGTCAACCCATGGCACCTGCTGGGTCTGTCCCGTGACCTCCTCCTCCTGCACCTAGCCTGGCACAGCAGTCAACCCATGGCACCTGCAGGGTCTGTCCCGTGACCTCCTCCTCCTGCACCTAGCCTGGCACAGCAGTCAACCCATGGCACCTGCAGGGTCTGTCCCGTGACCTCCTCCTCCTGCACCTAGCCTGGCACAGCAGTCAACCCATGGCACCTGCAGGGTCTGTCCCGTGACCTCCTCCTCCTGCACCGAGCCTGGCACAGCAGTCAACCCACGGCACCTGCAGGGTCTGTCCCGTGACCTCCTCCTCCTGCACCTAGCCTGGCACAGCAGTCAACCCATGGCACCTGCTGGGTCTGTCCCGTGACCTCCTCCTCCTGCACCTAGCCTGGCACAGCAGTCAACCGATGGTACCTGCAGGGTCTGTCCGTGACCTCCTCCTCCTGCACCTAGCCTGGCACAGCAGTCAACCCATGGCACCTGCTGGGTCTGTCCCGTGACCTCCTCCTCCTGCACCTAGCCTGGCACAGCAGTCAACCCATGGCACCTGCTGGGTCTGTCCCGTGACCTCCTCCTCCTGCACCTAGCCTGGCACAGCAGTCAACCCATGGCACCTGCTGGGTCTGTCCCGTGACCTCCTCCTCCTGCACCTAGCCTGGCACAGCAGTCAACCCATGGCACCTGCAGGGTCTGTCCCGTGACCTCCTCCTCCTGCACCTAGCCTGGCACAGCAGTCAACCCATGGCACCTGCAGGGTCTGTCCCGTGACCTCCTCCTCCTGCACCTAGCCTGGCACAGCAGTCAACCCATGGCACCTGCTGGGTCTGTCCTGTGACCTCCTCCTCCTGCACCTAGCCTGGCACAGCAGTCAACCCATGGCACCTGCAGGGTCTGTCCCGTGACCTCCTCCTCCTGCACCTAGCCTGGCACAGCAGTCAACCCATGGCACCTGCAGGGTCTGTCCCGTGACCTCCTCCTCCTGCACCTAGCCTGGCACAGCAGTCAACCCATGGCACCTGCAGGGTCTGTCCCGTGACTCCTCCTCCTGCACCTAGCCTGGCACAGCAGTCAACCCATGGCACCTGCAGGGTCTGTCCCGTGACCTCCTCCTCCTGCACCTAGCCTGGCACAGCAGTCAACCCATGGCACCTGCAGGGTCTGTCCCGTGACTCCTCCTCCTGCACCTAGCCTGGCACAGCAGTCAACCCATGGCACTGCAGGGTCTGTCCCGTGACCTCCTCCTCCTGCACCTAGCCTGGCACAGCAGTCAACCCATGGCACATGCAGGGTCTGTCCCGTGACCCTCCTTGCTCTGTCCGTGACCCTCCTCCTCCTGCACCTAGCCTGGCACAGCAGTCAACCCATGGCACCTGCAGGGTCTGTCCCGTGACCTCCTCCTCCTCCTGCACCTATCTGAGATCAGATTTGAAATCAACACCCTGAAATTAGTCTAGAACAGCTGCAAAAGTCCAGGCCAGAAAAAAATGATTTTTTTTGTTGAACAGTGGGGGGTGGGGGGGGGGGGGTGCGTGACGTCAGCAGGCACACTGCGTGACGTCATCAGGCACACTGCGTGACGTCATCAGGCACACTGCGTGACGTCATCAGGCACACTGCGTGACGCTGCCGAGTGCGGGTGACATCACAGATGTGACGTCACCGCTCACTTGCCGTGCAAAATATTAAATCCATTATTACGTCCGCCACCCCCTTCCCCCCCGCAAAACACAAAAGTCTATTTTTATATTTCGATTTAAAGCTTCTTTCGTGACTGCAGCAGGGATTCATCTTCTTGGTTCTTTCGGTAAAGTCATCACGTAGAAGGGAAATAATAAAATAAACATAATAAAATACAATTCTCACGACGTTTCGGATACAACGCAAGCAGCCGTCCTCAGGTGAAGAACAGGTCTGTCGGGAACACAGCGTCTGAATGAATAGTGAGTGGGCGAGTGAGTGGGTGGGTGGGTGAATGAGTGAGTGGGTGGGCGAGTGAGTGGGTGAGTGGGTGGGCGAGTGAGTGGGCGAGTGAGTGGGCGAGTGAGTGGGCGGGTGAGTGGACGGGTGAGTGGGCGAGTGGGTGAGTGAGTGGGCGAGTGAGTGGGCGGGTGAGTGGGCGAGTGAGTGAGTTGGTGAGTGAGTGGGTGAGTGAGTAGGTTGATGTGTGAGTGTGTGGGTTAGTGAGCGTGTGTGAGCGGGTGAGTGAGTGCGCGAGTGAGTGGGTGAGTGCATGACTGAGTGAGTGGGTGAGTGAGTGTGCGAGTGAGTGTGTGTGAGTGCGTGAGTGAGTGGGTGAGTGCATGACTGAGTGAGTGGGTGAGTGAGTGTGCGAGTGAGTGTGTGTGAGTGCGTGAGTGAGTGGGTGAGTGCATGACTGAGTGAGTGGGTGAGTAGGTGAGTGAGGTGGGTGAGTGAGTGTGAGTGGGTTAGTGGGTTGGTGTGTGATTGAGTGTGTGGATGAGTGAGTGGGTGAGTGAGTGAGTGAGTAAGTCAATAGGTGGGTGGGTGAGTGGGTGAGTAAGAGAGTGCGTGACTGAGTGAGTGTGAGTGGGTTAGTGGGTGAGTGAGTGAGTGTGTGAGTGCGTGAGTGAGTGGGTGAGTGCATGACTGAGTGAGTGGGTGAGTGAGTGGGTGAGTGAGTGTGCGAGTGGGTGAGTGAGCGTGTGAGTGGGTGAGTAGGTGAGTGAGTGCGCGAGTGAGTGGGAGAGTGCATGACTGAGTGAGTGTGTGAGTGGGTGAGTAGGTGAGTGAGTGGGTGACTGAGTGTGTGAGTGGGTGAGTAGGTGAGTGAGTGCGCGAGTGAGTGTGTGTGAGTGGGTTAGTGGGTGACTGAGTGAGTGTGTGAGTGCGTGAGTGAGTGGGTGAGTAGGTGAGTGAGTGGGTGAGTGAGTGTGCGAGTGGGTGAGTGAGCGTGTGAGTGGGTGAGTAGGTGAGTGAGTGCGCGAGTGAGTGGGAGAGTGTATGACTGAGTGTGTGAGTGGGTGAGTAGGTGAGTGAGTGTGCGAGTGAGTGTGTGTGAGTGGGTGAGTGAGTGAGTGTGTGAGTGTGTGAGTGCGTGAGTGAGTGGGTGAGTGCATGACTGAGTGAGTGGGTGAGTAGGTGAGTGAGTGGGTGAGTAGGTGAGTGAGTGGGTGAGTGAGTGTGTGAGTGAGCGTGTGAGTGGGTGAGTAGGTGAGTGAATGCGCGAGTGAGTGGGAGAGTGCATGACTGAGTGAGTGTGTGAGTGGGTGAGTAGGTGACTGAGTGTGTGAGTGGGTGAGTAGGTGAGTGAGTGTGCGAGTGAGTGTGTGTGAGTGGGTGAGTGAGTGAGTGTGTGAGTGTGTGAGTGCGTGAGTGAGTGGGTGAGTGCATGACTGAGTGAGTGGGTGAGTAGGTGAGTGAGTAGGTGAGTGAGTGGGTGAGTGAGTGTGCGAGTGAGCGTGGTAGTGGTGATTGTTGAACACAGCGTATAGGCTGACATGGCACAGTTCGCGTCTGGTAGATCAATCAATCAGGGGAGTCGATGGGAATGGTAACCATGGTAGCAGAGTGATCTGGGTGAGTGGGTGGGTTGGTGTGTGAGTGATTGAGTGAGTCAGTGTGTGTGCAGTTGGCACAGTAGTGGGGTACAGCTGGTTCATCTCCCAGTCAGTCAACCCATGGCACCTGCTGGGTCTGTCCCATGACCTCCTGCAACTAGCCTGGCACAGCAGTCAACCCATGGCACCTGCTGGGTCTGTCCCATGACCTCATGCACCTAGCCTGGCACAGCAGTCAACACGTGGCACCTGCTGGGTCTGTCCCGTGACCTTCTCCTCCTGCACCTAGCCTGGCACAGCAGCCAACCCATGGCACCTGCTGGGTCTGTCCCGTGACCTCCTCCTCCTGCACCTAGCCTGGCACAGCAGTCAACCCATGGCACCTGCTGGGTCTGTCCCGTGACCTCCTGCACCTAGCCTGGCACGGCAGTCAACCCACGGCACCTGCAGGGTCTGTCCCGTGACCTCCTCCTCCTGCACCTAGCCTGGCACAGCAGTCAACACGTGGCACCTGCTGGGTCTGTCCCGTGACCTTCTCCTCCTGCACCTAGCCTGGCACAGCAGCCAACCCATGACACCTGCTGGGTCTGTCCCGTGACCTCCTCCTCCTGCACCTAGCCTGGCACAGCAGTCAACCCATAGCACCTGCTGGGTCTGTCCCGTGACCTCATCCTCCTCCTGCACCTAGCCTGGCACAGCAGTCAACCCATGGCACCTGCGGGGTTTGTCCCGTGACCTCCTCCTCCTGCACCTAGCCTGGCACAGCAGTCAACCCATGGCACCTGCAGGGTCTGTCCCGAGACCTCCTCCTCCTGCACCTAGCCTGGCACAGCAGTCAACCCACGGCACCTGCAGGGTCTGTCCCGTGACCTCCTCCTCCTGCACCTAGCCTGGCACAGCAGTCAACCCATGGCACCTGCAGGGTCTGTCCCGTGACCTCCTCCTCCTGCACCTAGCCTGTCACAGCAGTCAACCCATGGCACCTGCAGGGTCTGTCCCGTGACCTCCTCCTCCTGCACCTAGCCTGGCACAGCAGTCAACCCATGGCACCTGCAGGGTCTGTCCCGTGACCTACACTTCACGTGGCCTCAAAGTGCACCTAGCCTGGCACAGGCGCCTCGGTAACGTTACCGCCGCCGAGTGGCGAATGGCCGGGTATTGTTATTGGGTGAGTGGGTGACCCCTAGGTCGACTCGGCCTCAAATGAGTACCTGGGAAGACAAAGGCGGTCGGGGGGGCTTGGTGCTGGTGACGCACCCCCCCCTACGCAGCTAACAGCACTTGCCCCAACTGTGTTAAGGCTACACGGGGGACCTTTGTCTGTGTACTTGCGTGTGATTTAGTGAATGGGTTAATGGGGGTACGTGAGTGACTGAGTGGGTGAGTCAGTGAATGAATGAGTGAGTAAGTGAGTGATTGTGTGAATGATTAAGTGAGTGACTGAGTGGGTGAGTCAGTGAATGAATGAGTGTGTGAGTGAGTGAATGTGTGAATGATTAAGTGAGTGACTGAGTGGGTGAGTCAGTGAATGAGTGAGTGTGTGAGTGAATGTGTGAATGATTAAGTGAGTAAATGAGTGGGTGAGTCAGTGAATGAAAGAGTGTGTGAGTGAGTGAATGTGTGAATGATTAAGTGAGTAACTGAGTGGGTGAGTCAGTGAATGAGTGAGTGTGTGAGTGAATGTGTGAATGATTAAGTGAGTAAATGAGTGGGTGAGTCAGTGAATGAATGAGTGAGTGTGTGAGTGATTGAGTGAATGATTAAGTGAGTCACTGAGTGGGTGAGTCAGTGAATGAATGAGTGAGTGTGTGAGTGATTGAGTGAATGATTAAGTGAGTCACTGAGTGGGTGAGTCAGTGAATGAATGAATGAGTGTGTGAGTGATTGAAAGAATTTGTGAATGATTAAGTGAGTCACTGAGTGGGTGAGTCAGTGAATGAATGAGTGAGTGTGTGAGTGATTGAGTGAATGATTAAGTGAGTCACTGAGTGGGTGAGTCAGTGAATGAATGAGTGTGTAAGTGAGTGATTGAGAGAATGTGTGAATGATTAAGTGAGTGACTGAGTGAGTCAGTGAATGAGTGTGTGAGTGAGTGATTGAGCGGATGTGTGAATGATTGAGTGAGTAACTGAGTGAGTCAGTGAATGAGTGTGTGAGTGAGTGATTGAGTGAATGTGTGAATGATTAAGTGAGTGACTGAGTGGGTGAGTCAGTGAATGAGTGAGTGTGTGAGTGAGTGAATGTGTGAATGATTAAGTGAGTGACTGAGTGGGTGAGTCAGTGAATGAGTGAGTGTGTGAGTGAGTGAATGTGTGAATGATTAAGTGAGTGACTGAGTGGGTGAGTCAGTGAATGAGTGAGTAAGTGAGTGATTGAGTGAATGATTAAGTGAGTGAATGAGTGGGTGAGTCAGTGAATGAATGAGTAAGTGAATGATTGAGTGAATGATTAAGTGAGTGACTGAGTGGGTGAGTCAGTGAATGAGTGAGTGTGTGAGTGATTGAGAGAATGTGTGAATGATTGAGTGAGTGACTTAGTGGGTGAGTCAGTGAATGAATGAGTGTGTGTGTGAGTGATTGAGCGGATGTGTGAATGATTGAGTGAGTAACTGAGTGAGTCAGTGAATGAATGAATGTGTGAGTGAGTGAATGTGTGAATGATTAAGTGAGTGACTGAGTGGGTGAGTCAGTGAATGAGTGTGTGAGTGAGTGATTGAGCGGATGTGTGAATGATTGAGTGAGTGACTGAGTGAGTCAGTGAATGAATGAGTGTGAGTGAGTGATTGAGCGAATGTGTGAATTATTAAGTGAGTGACTGAGTGGGTGAGTCAGTGAATGAATGAGTGTGAGTGACTGAGCGAATGTGTGAATGATTAAGTGAGTGACTGAGTGGGTGAGTCAGTGAATGAGTGAGTGTGTGAGTGATTTAGAGAATGTGTGAATGATTGAGTGAGTGACTTAGTGGGTGAGTCAGTGAATGAATGAGTGTGTGTGTGAGTGATTGAGCGGATGTGTGAATGATTGAGTGAGTAACTGAGTGAGTCAGTGAATGAATGAGTGTGTGAGTGAGTGATTGAGCGGATGTGTGAATGATTGAGTGAGTAACTGAGTGAGTCAGTGAATGAATGAGTGTGTGAGTGAGTGAGTGAATGTGTGAATGATTAAGTGAGTGACTGAGTGAGTCAGTGAATAAATGAGTATGTGAGTGAGTGATTGAGCGAATGTGTGAATGATTAAGTGAGTGACTGAGTGGGTGACTCAGTGAATGAATGAGTGTGTGAGTGATTGAGCGGATGTGTGAATGATTAAGTGAGTGACTGAGTGAGTCAGTGAATAAATGAGTATGTGAGTGAGTGATTGAGCGAATGTGTGAATGATTAAGTGAGTGACTGAGTGAGTCAGTGAATGAATGAGTGTGTGAGTGATTGAGCGAATGTGTGAATGATTGAGTGAGTGACTTAGTGGGTGAGTCAGTGAATGAATGAGTGTGTGTGTGAGTGAATGTTTGAATGATTGACTGAGTGACTTAGTGGTTGAGTTAGTGAATGAATGAGTGTGTGAGTGAGTGCTTGAGCGAATGTGTGAATGATTAAGTGAGTGACTGAGTGAGTCAGTGAATGCATGAGTGTGTGTGTGAGTGAATGTGTGAATGATTAAGTGAGTGACTTAGTGGGTGAGTCAGTGAATGCATGAGTGTGTGTGTGAGTGAATGTGTGAATGATTAAGTGAGTGACTGAGTGAGTGAATGAATGAGTGTGTGAGTGGGTGATTGAGCGAATGTGTGAATGATTAAGTGAGTGACTGAGTGGGTGAGTCAGTGAATGCATGGGTGTGTGAGTGATTGAACGGATGTGTGAATGATTAAGTGAGTGACTGAGTGGGTGAGTCAGTGAATGCATGGGTGTGTGAGTGATTGAACGGATGTGTGAATGATTAAGTGAGTGACTGAGTGGGTGAGTCAGTGAATGCATGGGTGTGTGAGTGATGAACGGATGTGTGAATGATTAAGTGAGTGACTGAGTGGGTGAGTCAGTGAATGCATGGGTGTGTGAGTGATTGAACGGATGTGTGAATGATTAAGTGAGTGACTGAGTGGGTGAGTCAGTGAATGCATGGGTGTGTGAGTGATTGACGGATGTGTGAATGATTAAGTGAGTGACTGAGTGGGTGAGTCAGTGAATGCATGGGTGTGTGAGTGATTGGAGCAGATGTGTGAATGATTAAGTGAGTCACTGAGTGGGTGAGTCAGTGAATGAATGAGTGTGTGAGTGATTGAGTTAATGTGTGA